>CP139508.1:177358413-177623421 GCA_021014915.2 Artemisia tridentata subsp. tridentata | reverse complement strand
CCAATTTCAAGTATCCTAGACATGATTCCACTAAAAATATTTATTCTAATTCCAATATTAATAGTAAAATTCGGAATAAAATATGCTATATAAGTGGGTTTATGCAAATCCTATGCTTATGGAATCATGTAAGTTATACATTGTCTAATCCTAGTCCTAATTGCATAAAAATTCAATCAAAATTGAAAAACCCCAATTCGATTTTGTGTATATGAACAAACCCTAGACTCAAAATTAAAGAAGGTTATGATTAATTGACTTACAATTGATGTTAAGGAGTATGTAGTAGTTGATTATCTTGAAATCCAATGCCTTGATTTGATTTTTAAATGGTTGAATTGGGTTTAGGTTGTAGTATTTCGGGTTTGACAGCATTTGCAGAATTTGGGGAGTGTTTGAATGTGAACAGTGAGGGAAAAGGGAAAGAAAACGGGGACTATCAGATGCACGGTACCACGGTACCACTAAATTTAGTGGTGTCGTGCCCCTTTAGTAGTGCTGTGCCACTTTAGTGGTGCCGTGCACTGCTGAGACTGATTTTTGTCCTATTTTGATTTCTGACGAATAAATCTCGCTTATTTAGTGAGACTTTTTGACGCGAGGAGAGAGTTTATACCTAATAAACTCTTTTAACGAAAAGAACTAGACTAGACGATAAGAGATGACTTTAATATTTCTGAGGAAATACGTAGGTAGTCATTAGAGCGATACGAGGTATGACTTTAATATTTCCAATGAAATATTTAGATAGTCATAAACTCTTTTACGAGATGAGTCCATTAGGATTTGAATGACGAAGCTAGACGTGAAAGTATTACTTCAGTATTTCTAAGGAAATACGTAACTAGTCATTAGAGTGATAAGACGGATGACTTAATATTTCCAGTGAAATATTTAGATAGTCATAAGATGAGATTCGGAAGATGTTCTTGATCACATGTAAATTATGAAATTCACGGGATGTGTTCCATCATTCCTAGACTTAGATGTAGGAAGTTAAAAGATTCTCGTTAGAGTGGTTTGATTAGTATGTCAACGATGTTGTCTTGTGAGGAAACCTTTTCGAGAGAAATGTTTCCTCTTTGGACATTATCGTGACGGAGACGATGACGTATTTTGACGTGTTTCATATGCGAGCGTAGCACGGGGTTCTTGGTCAAGTCAATCTCACCTTTGTTGTTGCACATCATAGGAATATCGTCGAGATGGATGTCGTAGTCGATTAGAGATTGTTTCATCCACAGTGCTTGTTGTCATGCCTTTCCAGCGCTTACGTATTCGGCTTCGGTCGTGGAGATAGCAAGAGTCGTTTGTTTCTTGGAGAACCAAGAAGTTTGACAACAACCCATGAAGGTACAAACGTCACTCTTACTTTTTCGATCCACATGATCTCCCGCATTATCAGAGTTGGTATAGAAAATAGTTTCTACACCAGTCCCCTTGGGATAGTACAATCCCAAGTGTATAGTGCCTTTAATGCATCAAAAGATACACTTAACCGCTTCAAGGTAAGAGGTTTTGGGATCCTTCTTAGAAGCGGGCACAAACGCAGACACTAGACATGACATCGGGCCTACTTGCCGTAAGGTATAATGAGCTACCTGTCCTGGCCCTATAATATAGTACTATCTGCGTACTCACCTTCATCGTCTCTTGTGAATTTCGTCTCTGCGGACATGGGCGTTTTCATCGGTTAAGATTATTTTATATATATATATATATATATATATATATATATATATATATATATATATATATATATATATATATATATATATATATATATATATATATATATATATATATATATATATATATATAGATTTAAGAAGATACTATCTTCAAATAGTATTATATGAGGACTAGGTAAGAAATTTAATTCGCTCATCTTGCTCATCTCAAACTTGTCACGCATGATCTTAGAACGATCATTGAACATTTCTGGACAAGTTGAGTCCAATATGATGTCGTCGACATATATTTGAGCAATGATGAGATGTGAATATCATTTCTTCGTGAAAGGTGCGTTATCAACCATTCTCATGGTATATTCATGTTTAAACACGAAAGTCTTTAATATGTCGTACCGAGCTTTAGGGACTTGTTTAAGATCATAGAATGCTTTCTTGAGTTTATAAACATGATATGGTTTTTAGAGATCAACAAATCCCAGAGGTTGTACTACATATCCCTCCTTGTTGATAAAACTATTTAGGGATGCACTTTTCATGTCCGTTATATTAATGCTAACTAAGTTAGATCCTAAGTAATCTATATGCTTAATATATCTAATAGTAAGGAGGTTTTGAGAAATCGTACCTTAGCCTGTGATGTTGCCCTTAAATGACTAAATGTGACGTTATCTTCTTTGTTATGCTTAGTAAGATGAGAATAGACTTTGATTTTCCGTCATGTGATAAGTGCACTCATTATTCTTAATCCATTCGTCAGACTCCAAGTCTATGCTCAAGCATATCTATTAAGACAAGAACTCAAACATTTGGTCCCCAATATCTCATGGGTCCGAAATTGTTAGTGTTGAACATCTCATGCATTTCATGCATTTGGTTTGAATGTTGAAATGGAGGACAAATTTCCCATGGTAAGTAACTTTGTTGTTGACGGTTATTCCAAGTTACGGGATAGTTACTTAGATAACTTTATCTTCTAAAGTTACCTCTCGGTAGAGGAGCTCTTGACCGAGGTTTAGGAACATTTGTTTGTCTAGGTGGAGGAGTTTTTTATCTAGCCTCATGTTTTACAGATCCACCCCCGGAGGTTGACACAGGTTTATAAAAGATTTTGACCTCCTTTTTACTAGCAACAGGTATTTCAACATTATTAACTACTATGTGGCTTGGTTTAGGACTTCAGTTATTTTTTTAAATCGACCCTGTTCTGACTTTAGCAGCGGACGGAACCACGATACCACTAAATTTAGTGGTGTCGTTCCCACTTTAGTGGTGCCGTCATCTGCTACTTCAGCTTCTCCAGATTTTACAAATTTTACTTGTTTAGTTTCACTTGCAGATGCTTTATTTGGGTCGAATCCTAAGCCCACTCCAGCATGTTCACTAAACCTAATGTTTTCAAGCATGTTATTAAGTGTCTTTGTTCCTTTTTCAAACTTAATGACTTTAACAGCATTTTCTTTGAGTTTTTCATTTTCTATTCGAAGACATATGCATGACCTACATCCAACATCTATTTCTTTATTTTTCTCAAGTCTTTTTAGTTGGTCTTTTAGTTCTAAGATGTAAACTTCGAGTTTATGCAAACTTGTTTTTAGTGTTTTGTTTCTAGTTATGATTTTAGAACTTACTTCACAAAGTGTATTATATTCATCGTATAGTATATTATCATCTATTGACGAATTGTCATCACTATAGTAAGAAGAGTCGAAATGTACCTCATTTGAACCTTGAGCCATAAGACATGTTTTGTCGTTGGGCTTCTTCTCTTCTTCTTCACCGCTATCACTCCAAGAGCCTCCTACAAAAGCTCTTTGGTTGTTGGTTCTCGGTGGTTTAGGACATTCTCCAATGAGATGATTAGGATCTCCGCATCTAAAGCATTTCCTATCACTCTTTCCTTTCTTCTCATCTCGGTTCTTTTGGAACGACTTATTTTCATCACGAGGTTGTCTAACAAATCTACCTCTTTTCCTAAAGAACTTCTTAAAATCTCTAACGGCTAATGCATACTCTTCATCTTCACTATCGGAATCCGAACTTTCCTCATCACTAGACTCCTTTTTGGCTTTCAATGCTAGAGATCTAACTTTCTCACTTTTGCCTTTGACTATGTCGAAGTCTTTCTTGATTATCATTTCATGAAATTTCAAGTTTCCTATTAGTTCATCAAGTGATAGTGTTGCTAAGTTCTTTGATTCTTCAATGGCGGTAACCTTTTCTCTCCATTTTGGATGTAGAGCCCTAAGAAACTTCCTAACATAGTTCTTGCTAGAATAACTTTCATCAAGAGCTTTAAGACTAGTGATAATAGTATTAAATCTAGCAAACACATTATCAATAGATTCATCTTCCGGAATGGAAAATTGTTCATATTGTTGCTCAAGAAGATCTATCTTGTTCTCTTTGACTTGATTATTACCTTGATGAGTGACTAACAAAGTTTTCCAAATTTCTTTTGTCGTGTTACACATAAAAATTCTTTCAAATTCCTTTTTCGGCAAAGCATTGTAAATCATCATTTTTGGCTAGTTTTCTTTTAAGGTTATCACTTTGTTTATTATAGGGAACTATTTCATCCCTTTTTGTTTCCGGATTCTTTTCAATCGGTCTAAAGTCACCCTCGGTAATAACATGCCAAAGATCAGTGTCTTTTGATTTCACATACGTTTCAAATCTTGTTTTTCAATATATAAAACAATCGGTTTCAAAAAGTGGTGGTCTTTGCATAGATTGCCCTTCTTGATACTTTTCGAAATCCATTGATCGATTCAAGTTTTAAAATACAATTTATTTTAAAATCTTGTCTGACGTGGCTCTGGTACCAATTGTGGAAAACTAGAAGGGGGGGTTGAATAGTTTTACCGATTTATTTTCCTTAATTAAAATAAAAAGGGTTTCTTTGAAAAACTTTGATTCAATTCTTTTGTGAAATCAATTAACACCAATATGAACACTAAGCTAAACTATCTAATATAAATAATAAGTATAAAGAGATGAGATGGAAAGATCAAACCAAGACAACGAGATTTATAGTGGTTCGGTCACGAATCTCTTTTTCGCCCTACTCCACTCCCCGTGTACCCAACTCGAGAGTTCTAAGCACTATGTCAACAAAGCTCCCTTCATGCGGAAAAAACCGTACAACGTTGCTTATCACAATTTCCGACACTAAGCTAAATGTCAAGTACTAATCTAGCTAGTACCAATCTCACTCACGATCCACACAATCCTAACTTCTCACACGATCTACACGATCCTTACTTATCACACGATCAACCCGATCCTCACACTCTACTCTTGATCCACTTGATCAACACACTAACGTACAAGTTACAAGAGATCTCCAAGATCTCAACAAGATCATAATGATCCAAACAAGATGACTAAACAAGACTATGACACTTGATGTATATCAAGATACAATCAAGCAAACAACAAGTAATGCAAGTGCACTACACAAAGACTCTAACACTTTGTATCTTCTTGATACTTTGTGTTCTTCTCTTGAGTAATAGAGAAATGAAGGTGATCTTTGGTTGGATGAAATGATCACTCTTTAAACAAAAGAAAACTAACTAATGATCAATGAAATGTAAGTGTGAATGGAGGATTAAACTCAGAAAATTTTGTGTGAAAAAGGATGCCCAAACACTGTGAAGTGGACTGGTATTTATAGGCAGAGAAAATTTGCCCATTACAATGGGACGGTACCACTAAATACCATACGGTACCACTAAATTTAGTGGTACCGTGCCAGACAAAGGACGCTCCAGTTTTTGTTTTTAGTGGTGAAAGTTTATTTGGGGAAGTTTGGAGCTAATTTGAGAGGGAAATAGCTGTTATGATTTTTAAACTTATTTTTCCAACTAAAACTTTTCGTTATAATTCAAAAATAATTTGTAAAGTGTATTTTTGAAAAAAAAATGTTTTGTCACATTAAAAATGTGAAGTTTGAGACACAAATTCACTTCTTTGATCATTTGTCAAGTTGTAAATTTGTTTGTTCTTACCTAGAGTGATTTACGTAGAAACAGGACATTTTGACTAAAAACTTGTTTACGTTAATTTTGACGTAAAGTGTTTTCACATTTTGTTATCATCAAAACATGGAGTTATCGAAAGATATAAATAACGTTTTTAGGACATTATTTGCATCAACACATGAGCAATTAAAACAACGTTCCATCTAAACCTACAAAATTCTTTGAAAAATTATCACAACAAACAAACTTTTGGTGAGGAAAAACAAAAACAGACAGAGAGAATTAAATCGCATGTTAAAAGAAAAGAGGGCATGCGCTTATGCTATAAAAGCAAGAAAGCCTAAGAAAAAAATTATAAAGAGAAATACGCTCGAAAAAGAAATGCCAGAGCATACAAAAACAGACAGAGTGAAAATCAAGGTTGCAAAAATCGCGAATCGATAGTCGGGCGGTCGACCACCTTGTACCTTGTAATCGGTCTAGGCGGGATTAATCGGTGATTAATCGGATTGGCATTAGTGACAAATTTTAGTTATTTTCGGCAAGTTTTGTGTATTTCCGGTGAGTTTTAGGTATTTCCGGCAAGGTATTTCTAAAAAAAACAACTTGTAATAGACTTAAACAGTTACTATAAGTGATCAAAATAAGTTTACAGTGAGTTTTGGGTACTTCCGGCAAGATTTATAGGTTTCCGGCAAGTTTGACCACCATTGACCGCCGTTGATAGCCGTTGACCACAGTTGACCTATTTGTTTGACCCAGTTACAAAAATCGGCAAGGTCGGTGGCCTTGTAGCATCTAATCGGCGATTAATCGGCCTTGTAGACCTTTTTTTGCAACACTGGTGAAAATAAATAAATTTGAATTTATCCAAATACTTACAATTTTCATATCATTTCAGAATTCTAATCATAAAAATGGCTCAAGAACAAGCTCAACCACAACACATTCAGGAAGAAGTTCAAGCTGTTCATGTTAACACAAATGAAGAACTTCTCCCAGAGGCTGAATTCCTCAGAATTGGTGTCTGCAATCATCAATTCATCCTTCAAAACTTTGGATGTGATCACAAAATCATTCCAGCAATACTCAAAAACCACCGCATATATCCCGCACTCTCTTCATCAGACTCCACCCCTTCAATGATCTACATACAACAATTATGGCGTCACGTTGAGCTATTAGATGGAATAAAGCCCGACACTCTTAAAACAACCATTGAATCACAATCATTTGAACTGACGTCAGAATCTCTTCGAACAGCCCAGCTGCGAATCATGGCGACTTTGAAGACGTACCCAATGCTGATCAGCTGTTAGAATTTTTCATTGAGTTAGGATATGACAAAGATGTTGAAGGCTTCAAAAGATTATCAGCATTTAAAAGGAAGTTTCTATCCGCGAGATAGTCTACGCTCTTCTCAATTCTGAACCGTTGCATAACGGGTAAAGAAACAGGGATGGATCGAGGCACTAACACACTTTACCAAATTATGTATGGTATTGTGAAACAGCGCCACCTTAACTATGCAAAGATGATATGGGTTGATGTCGTAGATCATGTCACAAGCAAGAAGTCAATGAAGAAGAAGAAGATAAGCATTCCCTTTGTCAGATACATCAAGCTGATGATTGCCCAACTCATGAGGCAACATCTGAGTATTTCAAGAAGACAAGACGATCCCACAGCAGAAGAATCATACATGCATAATACACATGGTACATCCATTGTGACAACCTATGCCAATACCACAAGACTTGCTGGATCTTGCTGACAAGGAATCGGATGCATACAAGGAGTATGTAGATGTAGTTAACGTTTCTATGAAAAGCTCAAAACTAAGCGGACCTACCCCGGAAGCGCATAAGGTAAAAGTCGAGTCTAGCACCCAACTAGGACCTAAGATTAAGAGAACTAGGAAGAAAAATCGAGGGATTAAGAAGAAGGACGTTGGAAAACATACTAAGCAACAAATGCTTTGTAGAGACGAAGGCAATGAGTCTGACAATAATGAGGGAGGAGATAATGTCATAGAGACTAGAACTAAAGAAACTAAGAAAATAAACGAAGGCGAAGATGATGTGGGGAAGGAAAAGGAGAAAAGTGAACCTTCTAAGGAGAATAAGGATAGTAAGGAGGATAGGCCACTGAGTTATACCAACTCATCACTCCGAATCTTCCCAAGGACACTCTATCAGTACCACCACCAAAAACAACAACACCGGAATCAACAACAACAAAAACAGCAACGATACACATAACAACAACAACAATCCCGTTCACAACTTACACTCCACAGAAACCATCATCATCAACAACACCATTAACGCACATCCCGCAAACATCAACATCAACTCTCTTTCAGAGAATCCGAGTTGAACCAGTTCCATTTGTCACAACTAAACACTTCAATATGGACGCAAGATTCCCAGCCCAACGACAATGTCAATCTAAAGCTGAATCTTCGACCTCATCAAAAACACTATCATTGGACCGTCTTTTAGAGATCATGATCGATAGGTTTTTGAATGATCAATCACTACAACAAGCTCATCCCAACATATACAATGGACTACTGGAGCCCGAAGTGGAACCACCAACTACAACCCGACCCGACACACAATTCAAAGACCTCGAGAAGACAGTGAAGAAGAACAACAGCGAGGCAATAAAGTTAATAAAGAAATTGTCGAATCGGGTAGTCGAGTTGGAAAGTCATTATCGTCCACAGTCAAGGAAGCGAAGTCAGGATGATCCTGAGGGGGAAAAGAGCGCTAAGAAACAAAAATCTACAACAACTACAACTTTCACAGCACAACAACAAGCTTCACCTCAACAACAACAATACACCAAGTCCAGTTCACAACAACAAACCGATGAACATGAAGTAGTGAACATGGAAGAAGACGTGGTTGGGGTTGAAACACAAAAGGAAAGTGTAGATGAAGATGACTTTTGGAATGACATGACATATCATGAAGGTGATATACCTCCAGACCTCGGAGGATTTGATGTTTCGGATATTGATGATGATGACGAGTTAGACAATGTGTTGAAGGATCCAATGCCAACGGTGGAACAACCTGAAGATCCTACAACAAGGTTGGACCAGTTATTCTCTAATCTGCACGAAAGATTTGGACTGAATATTAGGGATGAAGATCCATTGGAACAAAGACTGGAAGGTATCTATGACTCGGTAATCTACAACTTTAAAAGTGATAGAGACTTGAATACAAGATTTATCGATCAAGAGGTATCTAAAGCTCTCATTGCCTCAACATCTTGGGAAAACCCACAACCAAAAGAACAATCTCCAATTGTTGATAATGAAGTGGTCAGACCAAGAAGAAGAGAACGCTCTCCATTATGGAAAAGAATCCTTAAGTTCCAAGATCAAATACCACACCGTTAGTTCCTTACATGAACAACGATCTCTTGTACATGCTTAACGGTCCAGACAAATACCAACCATCAACCAAGGAAGTAGCAACATATGAGGAAATTCCAGAAAGATTTATGCAAGAAGGTAGATTTGCCAACATTTTTATGGAGAAGGAAGGGGATCCAGATAAGTATAACAAAGACGCTTATCTAGGAATTATCAACGTCAATGAAAGATCGAGGGGATTCTATCGTCTGAGGTAGCTCAAACGCAAGCCTCGTGAAGAAGTCTACTCGAAGCACAGAATTCTAGGATACGTTGAAGTCAACTCAGATTATCACTTCTCACACGGATCAGTTGAATATCACGTTGTAAGAACAGATAATCAACACTGCCATTTCACTGAAGCTGACTATATCAACCTTCATCCTCATGACCTTGAAGATATTCTGAAAAGAAGAAGAGACTGCTACAACAAGAAAGCCATTGATCAAGATGTCATTGAATCAGTAATTATTTTTATGAGGTCTTATGTAGTAGTAGCTCACATTGAAGACTTCCATATGGGTATTGAAAGCTATCATAGGAAGATCAACTTGACTCCTCCAATGTTAGCTTGTCTTGGTATTCAGAAAGTCAAAGGTTGGACATGCTTCACAAAACCCGGCCTTGGACTATATCTAGTGTACGTAACTGACAAGAAGCAGAAAAGACTGTTTAAAGTCGTTGAATTAGCCAAGTTCTCCTCCGGTACTCTGTTATGGATACTAAAGAAACTTGAAAGGATAAAGAAAAAGGTAGAGAATCTGCAGATAGAGATTACTGCCAGAAATCATCGTATGTTGACTAGAGTCGTGAATGTAATCCGAGATAGATTGATGCTTCGAGCATCATGGAGAAGAATGGAACAAAGAATCGGATCTCGAAGCTGGCCTGACAAGAAGTCCATAAATAGAAGACCTCAATGATCTACCCTTAGGGGGAGATTGTTGGAACACGAAAAGTGTAAATCATTTGTGCAGGGACTTCTATTTATATTTTGTATAAGTCTAGGGTATGTTGTGTAACATTGTAGTACCTTGCGATAGAAATATACCCTCGCAACACTTGTATAGTTGCGAGGGTTTGATGTTTGTATGGATATAAATACCCCTACATCATAGGTTATGAGGTGTGTGTCTAATAATATGTCTTGCGAGACTTTCCATGTTTCCTCTCGTTTCTCTCTCTAAACTAAAGTGCTCACACCCACTTTATATCTCTAAGATGATCTAGTAGACGTGATATTATTGTAACAACATTGTCTCCCATTTTCTTTTCGTTCGTGCCAAAATGCTAGTTTTTAGTCCGTAGAAATTATACCCTTAACCCGTAAAAATATAATTTTTGCAAAAGTTAATAGATTATTAAAATACCTTCGAAACGAATATAAATACGACCATATTCACCAAGAATATAAACTCTATTAATTGAACTTGCGGTGTAAATTAGTCACAGGGACCATTATTGTAATTTTTGTAAGTTTGAGGTTCGGGGCTTGTTTAAGCTCGATAATATTTGATTCAAGACACGAAATTTACACCATTGAGTTTAAAATAATTTTTTCCACGAAGAACGAGTATTTACATGACTAGTATCACATAAATGTTATATAAATCTTATTTAAAATGTTTATTATTTCTTGCGTAGTCATTGGGTATCACGGGTAGGCTTTGGCCGTAAAAATGAAACCTTAACTTCAATATTCGCGTTTTTAACAAACGTTTTTGAATAAAATCTTAAATAACTTATTTAAACATGTTTATCTAATTAATTTTGTGATAATTAAATACAAATTTAATTATTATCGTGTCAGTACGCGTTACGTGCCATTTTTCGTTATACGCGAGATAGTTATCTGTTAAATAATTGAATGTGAACGGAATGCTCAGAAAGTAATAACTTGAAAAATAAAATTTATTTTTGATTAAGAAAATTTGTCGGTTGACTACCGGTTGCGCAGTAACTGATGTTACGCAACGGTAAACATTAAATAGCCAAAAAGCCAAAAAGTCAAAGTCAAAGGGTAAAATAGTCATTTAAAGTTCCAAAAGTTGCCAGTTGTCACATGACGGCCGAAAAACAGCCGTCCAGTCAAATCCTACATTTAATACACCCAATGCCTGGACGTCATCTACAAAGCCAGGTCTAGAGAAAAGCTCACAAGCTATACTCTAAAAAAATCATAGCCTGGAAACCGTAAAACAAGGCAAAAAATCATGATGACTCATCATAGCATGAGTCCATCAATTCATTTCCCTGAGCAGTCAAATACACTAATATACTGGGAGTGTTCATAGCGTATAGAACCTTTAGCCCAATTGACTAAAGTCCATACGCTCTAACTAGGCCCAAACAGCGGCCACAACTCACCACAATACACCTGGGAAATGAACACCCGGGCAAGGCTCGAATGCCTGCCTAACACACTCAGGCAATGACAGTACTAGGAACCCTCCGTAGATCATTCCAACCATCAGACATGTATCACTACCTCATTTGCTTTGAGGTAGCCCTGCAATCGTGCAAGGATCATTCCATGCATCTAGGGAGAAGCACGTCGCTTGTCATTCCTGTCTCCCCCGTTGTATGTCCATCACGTGGACCATTCTGGAAACATTGATGGACTCTTAGGGTGGAACGAACCCTAGGGCCATCCTTATAAATAAAAGGTTCATTCTAACGAATGAACCAACCTACACATACACAGTGAATTCTCACATTCACACTAGCTACTCCAGGAGTGTTACTCTTGCTCGTGACTCCGGTCACACCTTGGGGTCCTTACTGAACGTGGGAAACCAAAACAGATAGCTTCCTCCACCCCACAATGCGTACCTTACATAAACAAAAATAACTCCAGCTACACGTGTCTTAGGTGCATATTGATGGTGAATTGGTCTTGACGACGACCGACTTGTGAAGAGAGTTGTGTGTGTGATGTTGGTTTTTGTAAGTATAATTATGTATAAGTAAGGTATGTTTAGATGATAAACTTGATAATCTAATCACATCTATTTGTTATAGAGTGAATAGACGACATATCATTAACTTACTGATAGTCATATTGGCCAACCTCCCTTTAGGGTGCAGTGTGCACTAGCGGCAAAAGCAAGGGAAAGCCCTTTTCCTTGAGGGAAACCCAAATCCAGAACAAAACCAAAAATAAGATGCCGAGTGGGAATTGAGTCCCGAAGGTATGAAGAGAGAGAAAACCCAATTTGGAGAGAGACAATTTATTTTATTTGTTGTTGTTAGTGTGTATGTGTGTATGAGAGATATTTTTAAATGATACTCCCTCCGTCCTAAAATAATTGTCAACAGACAAAAAACACACAATTTAAGAAAAGCATCATCATTACAGCTTTCTATTTATTACTTTTTGCAGAATGACAATTTTACCATTAACTAATTAATGTAAAACTTCTCTAATGTTTATAATAACAACCTCAAGTGAGGGTAATATAGTATACTCGAACTAAATTCCTTATATATTTTGGTAGTGGATAATAAATATGGGACAAAGGGATAAAAAAATAAAAAATTATTGGAAGAGAAATAAAGTGCTGCAATGGGTGAGAGAAAGTTGAGAAAAAAGATAAACAAAGTGTTTTTTGATGATGTAGAGCTGATGTCGTAAGAGAAAACTCATCACTAGGGATGGCAATGGGTCGGGTTCGGGGCAGGTTTTAGTGCACCATTACCCGCACCCATTTATAATATCCACATCCATACCCGCCCCATTACACGCTGGATACCGGTTAATGTTATCCAATGATTTTTTAGGTTTTTCCGCAGGTATTGGTTATCGCCAATTGAATATTATATGGGCAAAATGGCAGGTATCAAGATTAAGTTACACTGTAACTCACCGACAAAACAAAGCAAAACACCCTAATATATTAATTTATTTTAAAAGTTAAAGAAAACAGATATTATATCACACGATTTAACGCTTTCGAATAAATCATGTACAAAATAAAAATGTGTTAGTTATGAGAGATACCTATATGAAAAAATATAATGGAAGAAATTATATATAATATACATATACTATATTAATTATAATAGCAATAAAGCTGGTACGAATTCGGGTAAACGAATATTGGTATGGGTAATCAGGCGTGTATTACTAGAACCCGACCCAAAAAATTTCTCAACTTGTTCAGGTTTCGGTTTTTCTCGTCTATTTTAGGTGCTTTTGCCATCCCTACCCATCACTACCTTCTCCATACTTTTACAAACAAAATCTCTACTACTTATAATGCATGAATATGCATTCTTTAAACTTAAAATTTTTAAAATTTGAATAATGTTAATTGCCTATAATATTTTTTACAAAAACAAATTTAAATGAAAAGTTTTACTCATTGTAATTAACTCGGTTTAAATGTCAGTTTTAAAAATACCTTTGATTAAAAATGTTAACAACATTTATCACTAAATTAGTAGTTTAAATATTGTGTAATCCTTAATATTTTTTTTCATTTATAAGAAACTATTTTTCTCACAAAATAACTAAAAGTTAAACTCGTAAGTGTTAAATCAAGAGTAACACAAAAACACAAGTTCGCAAATATACTTATTTGATGTTAGACACCGTCGCTTTGTGCTTAAGAGCAAAAGATAAGGCTAGACAGAGTGGAGGTGGACCTGTCACTCGTGAAGTACTCCCTTACTCGCCACCCCATTCCAACAAACACTCTTCACGCGTGAGAGGAGGAAAAAAGAGAGAACCTCTTGGTTCTCGTGCTATCTTTGTGTATTTATTATTTTTATTATGTTTGTTAGTGTGTGTAAGTTATTTAGTGAAATATATTTATATAAAGTGTGTATTTTACTGAAAAGTAATGGGTAATAATAGGTGTTGTGACCACTACAGATGAAAGGTGAGAGAGAGTGGGGGGAGAAAGAAAATTAAGGTAACGATGACGTGAAATGTGAGAGAGTGTCCCTGTCACACCCCCAAAATCTGGATTGCAGCGGAATGGAATTCCGGAAGCGTGATGTTCATGGATAACAAAGTACAAGGTAATAAAGAATGACCTCTAAGTGAGTCATTTTAAAACAAGCGTTTGATTCATACATAACGTTTTACAAAACATAAACATCAGAGTTCACCATCAAAATGTAAGATTTTAATACATAATCAAACACTAAATAATGCAAGAAAATCTCCATCATGATGTGCTTCCAAAATGTGACTCTAAAGTGCTTCATTCATATATGGTTGTCATCACCTAATTACCTGAGAATACACGCTAAAAGGGTCAACATAATGTTGGTGAGATCATAGGTTTAAGTAAACAGTAAAGTGTGGACCACAAGATTTCCATAGCAAGACAATTACAACAAATATAACGTCATAGCCAAAAATAATATACAATGCACTAAGCTCATGACCCCGAAGCTCGACGTAATGGTATGCAATCAAGCATAATAATAATAATGCCCCAATAAGTGTTTGCCAGACACTCGGAAATAATCCGAATGATATGCGTCCGTTTGACAGGTTGGCAATCTGTCACACCCCCAAAATCTAGATTGCAGTGGAATGGAATTCCGGGGGCGTGATGTTCATGGATAACAAAGTACAAGAAAATAAATAATGACCTCTAAGTGAGTCATTTTAAAACAAGCATTTGATTTAACATAAACGTTTTACAAAACATAAATATCAGAGTTCACCATCAAATGTAAGATTTTAATACATAACCAAACGCTAAATAATGCAAGAAAATCTTCATCATGATGTGCTTCCAAAATGTGACTCTAGAGTGCTCCATACATAGACGGTTATCATCACCTAATTACCTGAGAATACACGCTAAAAGGGTCAACATAATTGTTGGTGAGATCATAGATTTAAGTAAACAGTAAAGTGTGGACCACAAGATTTCAGTAGCAAGACAATTACAACAAATATAACGTCATAGCCAAAAAATAATATACAATGCACTAAGCTCATGACCCCGAAGCTCGACGTAATGGTATGCAATCAAGCATAATAATAACAATGCCCTAATAAGTGTTTGCCAAACACTCGGAAATAATCCGAATGATATGCGTCCGTTTGACAGGTTGGCGCGACCAAATCGGACGGAGGTGTCAACCCAAATAGATCTATTCATAACATCCGCGCTTACAAGTAATTAACGGTTCATGATTCAAGGGGGACTTTAATGGCAATGCGGTAACTTAGGAAAAGTAACGATTTTTAGTGTTTATGTCCGAAAAATAAGCAATGTATTCCCACCCCGAGGGTTTAGAAATCATGTACAAATAATGTAAAAATCGGGGCCTTGAAACTCACCTTAGCAAAAGCAAATCTCGATTGGTAAATTGGTAAACGGTGAATAAAGTCCGATAATTCTAACCGCAACCTAAATAATTCATATGTCTTAGGTTCGAAAACAAGGTCATGCACGCAAGTTCATACGCTACTTTATCACTTGTACATGTTTGGTGTAATATTTATCGTCAAAAATGTAGTTGCGTCAATGTGATCTTTTATTTAGAAAATCACCCTTTTTAGAAAACGTAACTTATTAATCTCGTGATCAAACTATAGTCGTCTTGTTAATAGGTATTTTAAAAACCTCTAACGCGCCTAATAAGTATACATAAAGTTCTACCATTTTCGTTTACGTCATTTTAGCCGAAATACACTCTAAAGTGTCCAAAATCCATTTTATATATTTCTAACAGCTTTTCTAATAGCCAAATAATAAGCTGTCAACACTTATTTGTCGTCGTAACTTCTTTAGGCCATAACTTTCTCGTCGTAGCTCCGTTTCTTAAGTTTTATATATCCCCGGGTTCGTGTTTAAGTATACTAACATGTTTTTAGTATCCCGGCTAGTCAAGTTAACTTTTAACAACAGTTTTTACCACTCAAAAATTCCCAACAGAATCTAAAAATTTTAGAAAATTTAGTTTTCGTCGCACAACTTAAAACTAACGTATCTCCTTCGTTATAAGTCTGTTTTAACTCATTCAAGCGGCTACGTTTTCGTTATAAAGTCTATTTTCTATATTTCTAGCCTAAACTTGTCACCAAGCTACTGAGTTTTCTGTGGAAGGTCGAATGTGACAGATTACTTTCTAAAAGTGTCAAAACATTTTTCCTAGCCTTCTAGTTATCAAAACCACTTAACAACAACTCCAAAACTAATCCTAATTCATCCACCAATTTCTCAACATATCAATAGTGATGTAACACTAAACTTAGAAATATTAAAGATGTGGAAAACTAGAAGGGGGGTTGAATAGTTTTACGTCTTTTTAATTTATTATAAAACCTTTGTATACTTTTAAAAAACTTAAATTCAAGTTTGTTATGATAAATAAAACTTGAACCTTATTATTAGTTATATATGTATTCTTTTAAATTTATTGCAAAAGTTTTGGTTTCTTGAATGGAGTTTCAAATTGATCTTTATGTGAAGTCAACCTTTAAGTAATACTAACAATTATATACGCCTATGTGTATGGAAGTAATGACGATGTAAGTAAAGAAATAAATAAGAGATGGAAAGATCTAACCGAGACACGAGAGATTTATAGTGGTTCGGCTACAAGGACACCTTCCTTGCCCTACTCCACTCCCCGAGCACCAAGCTCGAGAGTTTTCTTCACAACTTCAATATGCTCCCTTATGGCGGAGAAAACCTTACACGAATTTGGCTTACACCGGCTTAACGACACAAAGCTAAATGTCGAGTTCTAATCGTAGCTAGAACCAATCTCACAACTTCACAACACAACTTCTTCACGACTTATTCACAACGGCTTCACGACTTGAACTCTAGAACTTCACGACTTCACAACTTCTATGCTACGGCTTCACGACTTCAACACAAGGACTTCACGACTAGGACTTCACAACTTCAACACGACCGCTTCACAACTTCTATGCTACGGCTTCAAGACTTCAACACTAGGACTTCACGACCTCTACCTTACGGCTTCACGACTTCTATGCAACGGCTTCACGTCTTCTACACAAGGACTTCACAATCTCTACCTTACGGCTTCACGACTTCTATGCAACGGCTTCACGTCTTCTACACTAGGACTTCACAATCTCTACCTTACGGCTTCACGACTTCTATACCACGGGCTCACGACTTCTACACCACGGCTTCACGACTTCTACACCACGGCTTCACAACTTCTACTCTATGACCTCACACCTTCTATTTCACAACTACTTATACAACTTCTTCACTACTTACACACAACACTAATCTATTATACACACCTTACACACAAATGAATGAATGATTTACAAACTTTGTTAGACTAACAACTTAAGTAACAAGATGATACTAAGTTGTAATACTTCTAATCTTGATTG
The DNA here is from genome assembly GCA_021014915.2 of Artemisia tridentata subsp. tridentata. Taxonomy (NCBI): domain Eukaryota; kingdom Viridiplantae; phylum Streptophyta; class Magnoliopsida; order Asterales; family Asteraceae; genus Artemisia; species Artemisia tridentata. The sequence goes on along the minus strand of CP139508.1, from coordinate 177,605,961 downwards.
ATAGAAGTATTCTTCTTTTGCACTTGGATGGTTGAAGCTTGGATCACTTGGAAACCAATGCTTAAGAGAATATGATCAAAGGATTTTGGAAAGTATTTACAAGGATTAGAGAGGATTTACAACAGAAAGTTTGGGGTGCAAAAGGTGAGTAAAAATCCAAGAGAAGGCTGGTATTTATAGGCAGAAAAACTGGACAGCTAGAACCTACTGGAGCGGGGCCGGTCCCCTTAATCACTAGTACAAAAATGGGATTTAGTCACACATGCTGTTTTTCGAACAGCCACACAGTCGCTTTTTTATGTGACTAAATGTACCAGAATAAAATAAACAGCCACACTTGATCCGACTTGTGTGACCATTTCGGAATTACATCCGAGGGTACAGCCACACATTTGAATATTTTCGTGACTATACGTATCTGGTAAAAAAAATTTTGATTTTTTAGTCACTTATAATTTGGGACGTGTGACGGATACAAATAAGGTTGAAAAATTAGTCACACTATATATATACATATGTGACAAATATATGTCACGCAATTGAAAAGTGTGACCAAAATCCATATATGGTCACACGAAGTAATTGTGTATGTGGCTAAATCATATGCTCAAGTTTGTCACACATTATTTAAGCGTGACTCCTAGTTTTTGTTGAAAATTTAGCCACATATGAATTTGAAATGTGTGACAACTGAAAAGTAAGTTTGAAGCATAGTCACGATATGCATTTAAAAGTGACAAATATATGTCACACACTTGAGATGTGTGACCAAATGTCATATATGGTCACACTAAACCATAGGCATACATGATTAAGTGTGACCAAAATTCGATACAAATAGTCACGTAAGTTAATATGTGTGTCTAAAGTTAAGTGTGTGTTTGCCTGCCAATTCCTAATGTGTATGGTCACACTTAATTGTAGCACAATCATGTGACTATAGGCTATACAATAGTAACACCATACCACAAATGTGCATCTAAATTATGTTTATGGCCACATTATAAGGGTATTATATGTGACCAATACATTGAAAATAGTCACACTGTGAAATATTCATGTGACTAATATGTATAGCAAAATGTGAACTCAGTTATCATTAACCTTGATATTGGTCACATTGAGTGTTTGTGTGACTAAATTCAAGATGTTACATATGGTCACATGAAGTATTTATTTAAGTGTCTAAATCATAGAGTCATATTTTGAGTTCAGACTGTTAGTCATGACTCTTCATTTAATTTGCCCCATTACAATGCTGGGATTTTATAGTCTATCTAGTTTAATGCAGTAGTATGTAAGTATGTTACTTGCCCCTAGCTGGAACCAGATTACTTGACTTTCTAAAGTCAATTTTCAACTTTATAATGAAGTAACATGTTACTAAAGTGCCTGCAAGTGCATATACATGATAAATGGAAACTGCAAATACAATAAAGCTTGACTGCAAGTGGACATATAACAGTGAAAACCGCAAAATTTTTCATTGCCATTGAAAAGCTTGACTTTTTTGAGTCAAAATCCATTACAACAGGCTAAATTACAGGAACAACTATTTAATACTAAAACAGCTATTCATCTAACATTACTAACTTTACAATACCAGCAGTAACCTTGCACTTAGCCTTGAGCAGCAGTCTTAACTTCAACCAGCAGGGTTAACTATTACACTAGCAGTCTTAATGCAGCATGACATGCTTCACTTGGATTTTCGTATAACAATACCTTCAATGTCGGTTCGATAGTAGTTACTTCGCGATTCGTTGCCCAAGTCTTCTTTATATACACGTGGCAATATTTTTTCATTTTGCTCGTGAATGACTGTACTAAACTCCTCATCGACTTCGTCATATGTATCTTTGTAATTCTTGGTAGGTGTTTTAAAGACAATGGACAAATTTTTCTGTACCTGGTCTTTCACATAAAACACTTGTGTTGCTTGTGACGCTAATATGAACGGATCATCCTTGTGGCCGAAAGTATTCAGGTCTACCAACGTATAACCAAGAGGATCATGTTTGACCCCATGAGTTTTACGATTAGCCCAATCACATTTGAAAAGAGGAATTTGCCTGAAACGGTAATCTAGTACCCATATCTCTTGTAAAACCCCATAATAAGATGTTTTTTTTATGGTTGCAACTTCTTTTTTGGATATGTGCACATCTACTGACTCAACACTAACCCCACTGTTCTGGTAAACTATGCCATCATTACTTTTCGTACGAAATGTATACCCATTGATGTTATACGCCTCGTATTTCACTACGCTGGCGCGTGGTCCACATGATATCCACCTCACAGTTTCTGATACACTGTCATTGGATATCGCTAACTCTCTCTCAACCTGAATTTCATTACAAGTATATATATTACCTTTAAATTGCAGGAACAACAAACAAACAATTAAAGAATAGGAGTGTTTGGGATAATGAAATGGTGTGCTGGTCGACCTCTATCTAATGTCATATACAGAAGGGACAATTATGATGATAGCAACAAACAAACAATTATAAACAACATACAAGTAATTACCTCTTCGAGTAACCACTTAGCAAAAGATTTACTGTGCTCATTCTCCAGCAATGCAAGTTTTTTACCCGGGTTTTTTCCTTTCAAAACTTCCTTGTGTCGCCTGAAACAAATAAATGTCTTTGATTATTATATTTGATAGAACATTTTAAGCAACGAAATCGACATGTGTTAGTAATATATACTTACTCGATATACGGTTGAATTTCATCTGTATTTTGTATTACATACAAATGTGCTTTCTGAAAGGATTCTACGGAAACTTCACTTGGTTTGCCGGCCGACAATGGCTTTCCGTCCTCAACTTCATTGGTTACATGTTTATCAGCTGGGATACCAATAGTTTTCATGGTTTTATGATATTCGCTAAAAAACTCTATTGTTTCTTCCGCGATAGTCTCCTCGGCAATGCATCCCTCTGGTCTATTTCTGTTTCGCACATGTCCTTTAATAACCTTCATACATCTTTCGAAGGGATACATCCACCGAAAGCATATGGGACCACATAATTTTACCTCCCTAGTTAGGTGCACAGTCAAGTGTATCATAATATCAAAAAATGACGGAGGAAAGAACTTCTCGAGTAGGCACAGTGTAACAACAAGTTCTTCTTGCATCTTATCTAGTTCTTGCAAGCTGATTTCTTTCCTACATATAGATTTAAAGAAAAAGCAAAACCTGATAATAGCATATCGTGTGGGCGGGTGCATGACTGAACGTATAGCAATGGGTAAAAACTCTTGCATTAGCATGTGATAGTCATGCGATTTAAGGCCAATGAGCTTCCTATCATTTAGGCTGACCAAACTAGAGAAATTTGAACAATAGCCTTGTGGTACCCTGATGTTGCTTAACGTTTCACAAAAGATGTCTTTTTCAGCATTCGTTAATGTGTAACCTGCTGGAGGTAGTGTTGTTTTGTCTGCTTCTTGCCTAGCAAACAACTCTTCTTTTATCCCCAACTCTTCCAGATCCAGTCGAGCATTCATTCCATCTTTTGTCTTTCCAGGAACATTCAGCAAAGTTCCGAGTAGACTCTCACCAACATTCTTTTCTACATGCATGAAGTCAATACAATGCGGAACAGAATGATGCCTCCAATACCTTAGCTTTCGATACCAAATGTTGAATTTCTTCCAATATGCTTCATTTGCTTGGCTTGAACTACCCTCTTCTTCTGTTGTTTTCCTTTTCTGCTTTTTAATCTTCCCACCTCTGCCTCTGGTATCTTGATCTTGGTTTTTCGAGGTTTTTCCTTTTCCCCACTTATTTTCAATATGTTGTACCTCGTTGTATATTTGTTCCCCGGTCAATGGATTTGGAGCATGACGTGGTTCTTCTTGTCCATTAACGCCTTCCTTTGCGTTCTGAACGGATGGTTGTATGGTAGATATCGTCTGTGTCCAGCATAACTTTGCTTGGATGAGGCGGAAAGTCTAACACAGTGTGTATCTTTCCCACATACTACACAACCTTTGAATCCACTGTATGGGCAGCCACATAATGTACCAAGTGCAGGGTAATCATTTATCGTCCATAACACAACGGCGCGCAGATTAAAGTTTTCTTTTTTAGAAGCATCGTATGTATCAACCCCTTCCTCGAATAAGGTTTGCAGATCATCAACCAACGGTTCTAAAAATACATCGATATCATTTCCCGGGTATCCCGATATCAATACTGAAAGCATGATAAACTTTCTTTTCATACACAACCATGGAGGAAGGTTGTATATGACAGATAAAACTGGCCATACACTGTGATGCCTATTTCCTGAGTTGACGTCAACCCCATCAGCCGATATTCCTAGCCGTAGATTTCTCGGATCTTCAGCAATTTCAGGGAATTTTTCATCTATGGTACGCCATGCCTGTGAATCTGTGGGGTGACGTAAAACACCATCTGTTATCCTCCTTGTTGCGTGCCATGTTAGATCTTCTGAAATACTTTCTAACTTAAAGAGGCGTTGCAGTCTTGGTAATAATTGGAAAGTACCACATTACCTTTGCCGGAATGTTTTCGTACACTTTATGTGTCTTACTATCCACCTTCCATCTTGATGTCCCACAAGTTGGACAAACAGTCAACTCCTTGTTAACCTTCCAGTAAAGAATGCAGTTGTTGCTACATACATGTATCTTTTTGTATCCTGATCCCATCATTCTCACTAGTTTTTTTGCCTCATAAGTTTTTTCAACCATTTCGTTACCAGCAGGTAGCATCTTTTTCAACAATCCTAGTAATTCAGTAAAGAACTTATCAGAAGCTCCATACTTACCCTTCAAGTTGAGTAGTTTAACTATTGCGGACAACTTTGTGAAGTCAGGACATCCTTCGTAAAGTGGCTTCTCCGCGTCTAATAATAGTTGTTGAAACTTGGCAAGGTTATCCTCATCAAAACATTCTTTTGCACCATTAACCATGTTCACTGTTGCTGGGCCATCTGTTGGAATTTCTGGAACAAAATCCATGTCGAAATCCGTGTCGTCAACAAACTCCTCTGTTGTAGCATTAACAGGTATTTGGGCAGTTGTTGCTTGCTCATCATTTTCTCCATGTTTATCCCATTTTGTGTAGCTTTGATTAATCCCGTGGCAGAATAAATGGAACTGCACATCCTCCACTTTATGCTCTATGCGGTTTAAACATGAGATACACGGACATGGCATCTTAAGCTGTTGTTTATTACCTCGTGGGTCGATGTTCATCATCTTCTGCAAGTTGTGTTCTGCATACTTAATAAACGCGTGTACTCCAGCAATATATTGTTTCTTGGTCCTACTAGTTTTCATCCAAGACTTGTCCATGCTATTGTTGAGGTCAAATGGTAACGTATGTATCCTACAAGTCACAAATTAAACCAATATAAGCATCAAATCATTTGTGCATAAGTAAACCAAGTATTTACCACTACTAGTACAAAAGGTACTGCTGCTAGTGAAATTTAGTACGGCTAGTATAAATTTAGTACTGCTAGTACCCGTCACAAATTAAACCAATATAAAATTGTAAATGTTTGATACGTTTGGGCCTAACTCTAATGTGGGATAAAATGTTTATTTTGAAAATATTACAACCATACATTAGTAAAATCTAGTATTAATGGTTTTTGTTGCAAAGTGAAAATTAAAATAATACTACTCTGTTAGTATATTATTAATGGTTTTTGTTGCAACTTGCAACTTGCAAGTAATTATGGGGAAGGCTATTTCATCATTACACACTATTCACATTGCTAGGCTCGATACATCTTTCTTCCTCTAGGTGTTTCTTGATTGTTGTTGTATATAAAGCAACATACCTCTCATAATTTTCATCTCTTCTTAACAAACCAAAATAAAATTTAAAAATTACAAAAAATCTCAAAATTTTTTGTTATCAAAATCATATATGGAAACTAAACTAGTGATTTGTTCTGAATTGGCAACAGTTGCAAACTCAAAGCTTGTGAAAGACATGATGCTAGTTTACTATGAGCGACAGGTTGAAGCTACTTCCAAGGAAGTTCATGATTTGAGGCACAAGGTTTCTGAGAAAAGAATGCTGATAAACAATAGGGATAAGATGATCAAGGAGTTAGAGCTTTAATATGGTTTTGATTCTGCTCTTGAAAGCATTGCTGATTTAAGGAGGATGCAAGAGGAGGACATGATGGCATCTGATAGGTTGCTTGTTGATATTGCCCAAAAGCATAAGCGTCTAGGTGATTTGGGCAACTTTATCACGAAGCTTGGATCAATGAACTACTGATGTGGTTGATATGTTAGTTGACTATGTTTATGTCTTTTGTGTTTTGTGGTGTCATGGTTGATGTTGTTGGTAGTCTTTCTGATGTTGTTGTGTTTTGTGCTGTCATCGAATGGTAACGATAGATGTATGGTATGATGTTAAATATTAATGCAACTATGTTAATGTCAATATTATTTTCTAACAGCCTTTTGATTTGTAAAGTTACAATGTCAAGTGTTTAGCACTGCCTAGTTCCAAAAATGCATATACTTAAGAAAGTCAAACTTTGTTTATTACACCTAAATGCAGGAAGTTACCTACACATACCAACCAAGCCTTTAATGGCATTTACTTATACATTGAACTATGTGATCCTCTTTACTTTAAATGGCCATTACATAAACACAACATTACACACAACATTACACCATCAAAAACCTGTCAAACACTAAACCTCATCCACAATGACTTCCAAGCCAAATGTTATTGAAATATCCTCTGATTCATCAGGACTAATGTCTCCTAAACCTGATTGGAATTTCCCCTACCCTCCTACAGGTAGCTTTCATAAGAGAATACCACCTAAGGGAAAGGTTGTTGACTCGAGCTCTGACGATTTTAGCTCCTTTAACAGTAGCTTTTTTAATGATAGCTTGGTTTCTAGCTATCATTCAACATCTGAAGATGAAGCTGTCTCAAAAAAAGCCACAATGTCCAAAAACCCTCCAGTTCACACTCTGTCAATCCCAGGAAAAAGGGAACAAGTTCTATGCCTACCAAATCAGGCAACTAGGGAAGAAATCCAAGCAAAGAAGAGAAAGGGAAAAGGCCCAATTGAACTCACTAAGGGTAAAGGGAAAAGGACAATTAGCTGAGCTTTACTAGTCTTGATGTTATGATGCTACTGTAATAAGTACTATGTTTTCTCCTTGTATGTAATCAACTATGCAATCAACAATGCATCTATGTATGCAGAATTTTGTTATGTAATAACAGTTGGTTTTTCAAGTTGAAGATGCTATTTTTCATTCATGTTAAACCCAAAATACAACTTTAAAAAACTATATATCCTACAAGTCACAAATTAAACCAATATAAGCATCAAATCATTTGTGTATAATTACAATGGATAGTGGTCAGAATTTGCTATCTTTATAATTGTAAAAAACAATTTCGAGAATAATATAATTTCACCATTATTGCATAAAAAAAATGATTTCCTAATTAAAAAAATTACCTAATTTAGATCTAAATGAACCTCCCTCCGTTGTTGATGGCCGGACCGGCGAGTGGTGGCTGTGATTGGTTACTGGTGAATGGTGGATGGTGAGTGGTGGCTGTGATTGGTGAGAAATGTGCGAAATTTGAAATTTGCTGAAAAAAATATGGGGGTGGGTGGGTTTTTTAAAAAAATATGGGGGGCTTTAATTTTGAAATTTGCTGAAAAAAAATGGGGGCTTTTTTAAATTTTTGGGGAGGGAAATACCAAAAAGGAAGCAACAGGTATCGAACCTGTGACCTCCCCTTCACAACACCAACAACTCAACCATCTCCGCCCTTGGGTCTTTTTCGATTATACCTTCTTTTGTATTCCTCTTATAGACTATCTACTTTATTAAAGAAAATTGTTACAAAATCCAAATATCTTCTATACAAAGTTAAACCTGTTAGTACAACGTTAAACCTAGCAACACTAATAGAGACACAAGCAGTAATAACATTATTTCCTTTTTGCTTGTCTGAAGATCTTTCTCAGTAACTCTCTTGCCATTACTGAGTCTTCATCAGTAACTGTCAGCTTAGCATCTAACATAACAAATAAGCTAGCTGCCCTTAATGGATAATCTTTTTCTATTAGCATGTAGACATCCACTCCATTCTTTGTAGATACATGGTGAACACCACATGTATCATACAGTCTCCATTTTGTACTCAACTCATGAGCTCGAAAATTCCATAAGTTATCTTTTGGATCAGGTTCATACAACCTCTTCAATTCCACCCATAGCTCCTTCTCTTTGTCTTGTATACGATATGTAGATCTGAACATTTCTTTAACCAGACTCCATAGATTGTCCAAGTCTTCTCTATAAAAAATCTTCAGCATATCTTCAAAATACTTATAAATTTCTGAGTGTCCTCCTAGCCTGATTATCTTCCAAGCTTTCCCAAATGTATCTTTGTGTATCTCCAAATCAATAATTGGACGTTTAGCTTGAATAGGATGATGAACATCCAATGCTTCTGGGATTATAACAATCATATGCTGCTTGAGTCTTTCGTCAGTTAATTCCTCTGCTGTTTCTTCTTCATCTGCTGTAGGTACTTCTTCACCAATCTTCTGTTTCTTTGAAGATTCAGACTCCAATATTATACCATGTCTTCTTGTAGTTCTACATGGTTTTTCTGTTCCCATGGGAGTAAATGTGTTCACTCTTGTGTAAACCCTTTCAAACTCACTCTTGATCTCCTCAAAACTTCTACCTTGGAACTGCTTCCTTTTGTATCCAGCCATGTTCATCATGTAAACACACATGGTGTGTCTTTGCTAAGCTTTACTAGGTGGTTTACTCCTCTTTTCTTTGGCTTTTTGTTCTGCAGCAGACTTTCTTCTGGAATTTATTAGTTCAACAAGTTGTCTTGACTTCTCATCAATGGACAACACTTCATCTCCTCTGAGTTTACCTAACTTTTCCTTTAAAACTTCATCAGCATCAATCATATACTGAACTTCTTGAGCGTGATCAAACATTGCTTCAGTTGCTTGATTTGCAAGTCTTGTTTGATCAAGGAAATATGCAATATCAACAATTTCTGATGTTTCATCTTCCTGTGCTTTATTAGGTACCTCTGCATCAAAACTAATCTGAGCAAGAACACTTTTCTTGTCCTTCTTTGGTGGCTCTTCTTCAATCATAATGCCCTTTGCTTTATCTGCCCTTTGCCTTCTATCATATACATCCATATCTTGTTGATGAGAAGTACCAATATTTTCAGCATCCAAATCTTCTTCACCCATATCTTGCCTCCCCTGAAACTCAACATTCTGTTCAACCAAAGAAATATTGGGGTCTTGATCAATATCAGCTGTCTTCCTCCCCCGTTTGGAAGAAACATCCATGTCATCATCATCTGAGCTTGTAGACTCCACAATATTTGCCTTTCTCTTTACTTCAAGTGACTTGACTTTAGACTGCAATTTCTTCACTTTTTCAATGACCTTCTTGTAAGCAGTACTATACAACTGCTTTGTCTCCTTGAGTGCTTGCTTTGTCTCCTTGAGTTCTTGCTCTGTCTCCTTGAATTCTTGCTTTGTCTCCTTGAGTTCTTTCTCCAACCCAGTCACCCTTTGAGTCAATTTGGTACAAATATCCATCAATTCCATTAGTGACACTCTGCCCTCATCACTTCCAGGTGTGTTACCTCCCGATCGAGGTGAATCGTGGGGCATTTCCCCCATATTTGGTTGTGAGGCTGATTGAGAACCAGATGAACCTGTGGGTGTGTGATTGGACTCAACTGGGCTTGTTGATCCTTCACCCTGAATGTTTTGATTTTGAACCAACATTGTTTCAAAAAGTGGAACTACTATCCCATTAAACCCCCTAGAAGCCATGCTCATGTTACTGAACAGTTTTTGAGTAAGGCGAGGAGTTGGATAAACAATTTTATGAGATAGAAGCAAACTTTTCCGTATATTCAAAACCGTTTGTATAAACCTTGGATACATTAAAAACTTGTATTTGTTATCCACATTTTTCACCATACCATCAAAAATTAATTTTGAAAAGTTAAAAGTCCTGTTTGTTGCTAAACAAATGAGAGCAGTTGCAATATTGCTGCTGAATTGCTCCCATGCGGTTTTCTTTGGACTTAAACAATGAAGGATGGTATGTATGAAGAATCTCCATTGGGGGTCAAAACATCCTTTTTGAAAAGTCAGAATTTGAGAAGATGTGTCATACCCCATTCTGGAAAGGTTATGAAAAATTTCAGTATTAGGCAAAGAACTAATACCATTTTCATCTGCTAAATGGAGATGCCTCCTAACAGATGCCTCAGTAATAGTTATTTTTCTGCCATCAACTGTTGCAATTAACTCTTTGTCTCCATTCTCAAATGTATTGGTAGTAACAGACCGCCAAAACTGTTTGATTTGAGAGACATAGATAGTAGGATCGACTGTAAGAGCGTACCTGATGTGGGTATTGTTTAGAAAATCTATTATCTGGTGGAAGCGTTGACTCCCTTCTGGTTTCTCCAAGAATGCAACCTGGTTATGCGTATCACAAAACTCTAAATTTGCCATGAAAATTGAGTAAATGCTTGATTAGAGTGCTGGGTTATGATTGGACCTACTTCAATTAATTGTTTCTCAAGTTTGAAGAAATGGTATAAATTGTATAAAGAAAGAGAGTTATCCAATTTATGAAACCCTACTCTGTTATAGAGTTTTTTTTTAAGAGGTAAGTAAAGTAAAGTAATGTAATGTAAAGAAATAGGGAAGAGCGGAAGTAAAGTTTATAGATTTTTGCATGTTTGTAAAGTAAATGAAAGTAGGTGGCCTCATTTTAAACTTTTTATATTTGTGGGATTACTATTATAACCTTGCTCCATAATAAATACACACTAAAGACAAAGGTTGTTTTCGACATTAACTCATTTGATTTTTGTCTTTATTCACTTTACTTCACTATGAAAGTTGGGACAAAGAAAACCAAGAACACACATAAAATTTCACTCCATTTCATTCCCTTCATCTAAAAAAACTTGAGAACATAGTGTAAATAAAGCGAAGTAATTGACAATAGTTACCCCAACGGTTAGAAATAAACCACGGTTAAAACCCAGAAACGGCTACCCAGTACCCAGCAGTACAACGTTTTACTCTAGCAGAACAAACGTTTGCCTAGCAGTAATAACTTTGTGCATCCACTCCATTCTCAGACAATTAATTAAACATCAAATATTTCATTGATATTTTTTAAGGCTACAAGTATATACATCTAATTATCCAACCTAAATACTAAACATACTAAAAAAAAAAAAAAAAAAAAAAAAAAAAAAAAAAAAAAACATCATCCTAAACTGCTTCCCTCCATTTCACCCCAACTTGTTAGAACCAGAGCTCTCTTCCCTGCTTCCCATCAATTTCTGGCTTTCCTTGAGTCGTTTAAACACAATTTCAAGATCGCTAACCCTCTTTTCTAGATTATAAGGATCCGATCTTTACCATAGGATCTTAAGTAGGATCTCGATTTTGAAAACCTTTCGTGTGACATTTGGGATAAAAACGGAACACACGAGGGATATTGGACTATTCGAGACATGCTACCCGTACACTAACATATTTGGATTTATTGGACTATTCGTTTGGTTATTGTTTGAGTTACGGATTGGTTTAGCGTTTAGGGTTTAGAGTTTAGGGTTTAGGGTTTAGGGTTTAGGGTTTAGGGTTTATATAAATACTCGTTATATTATAAATTACTCGGGAAATTGATTTTCAATAAAGTCTTTTGAATTGGAAACGTTCGATAAATGAAAGGGTCTTGGCGAAATTTTGTTATTTCCAAAGATTAATTTTGTCGTAAGTCCAAACTTGTTTTAAATCATAAAATGAGTATACCTTGTACTAATAAACGGGATTATGGGAAAATACAGACGATTACCAATCGACTCATCTTATTTGATATGTTTGTTGTTAGTTATCTCTTCGACTTGTTTTCGTCATCTCGTCTCTTCTCGAGTTATTGTCAATACTCTTCTCGACTATTAATTCGGTTATTCATTTTTTTGGAGTGAGTACTCGTGAGTCCGTGTTCTCTACCGTCACACGAATGAGGATACCAAACCCTTTTAAAAGGCTAAAACGAGATTATCTTTTGAAATGAGAATGATTAACTTTTGAAACCTCTTGCGCATTTGATTTTTTTGGTGAATATCGTGCCGAGTACGTTGCGTTGCGATATGTTGCGTTAAATCGTTTGATACGATATTCATTTTCTTTAACTTTTAATTATATTACGGATAACCTCGATACCCGCGGGGAAACCCGAAAAACCGATGGATAACGGGTATCCGGTGGGATATGGGGCGGGTACGGGTATATTATAAACGGGTTCGGGTACGGGTACACTAAAACCCGCCACGAACCCGAACCGTCGGCTATAGTTGGTTTTCACCGCCACGTCAACACCATTAGATTTTTTTTTTTTTTTTTTTTTTTTAATTTATTTATTTATTTATTATTTTTTTTTTTTAACTATTATTTTTTTTCTACACATCTTGCCACTCACCAAACCACCACTTGATCAATAGTAAAGGGGCAATTAATCCCTTTACCGATCAATTGTAAACAGACAAAAAAGTGAGTAAACCCTAATCAAAACACACATTCTTCTTACTCCCACGGCGGATTCCCACGGGTAACAGTAGGATCCTGGGGCAATTAAACCAAACCACCACTACTTGATCAATAGTAAAGGGCCAATTAATCCCTTTACCGATCAATTGTAAACCGACACAAAAATCAATAAACCCTAATCAAAACACACATTCTTGATTCTTCTTATTCCCACGGCGGATTCCCACGGGTAACAGTAGGATCCTGGGCCACCTTTCATTTCATCTTTGTCTTTTAATTTAGCTAATGGTAATAGTTTGAAAAACAGACGTGGCAAACAAAAACACGCAAACAATGAATCCAAATGACAACAAAGGTATGTTTTTTAATGTTTTCACATATCAGTTGATGATTCATTGTACAATAATTAGTAACAGGCTTTTGATCTATAAATGGTGATGTTTGGGGTTGTTGTTACCGATTCTAATGTAAAGGCAGTAAAGCTGTGTGAATTTATTGTTGAATGTAAAGCTGTGTGAAGTTTTAATTTATTCAAGTTTATGCTTTAACAGGTTCAAAGACAAAAATCCCTTCCAACAAGGTATATACTAAAGTTGTTATGTGTTTGTGGCTAAAGTTGTATACCTTAATTATACCATTAATTAAATTTTTTGAAACAAATGGTATGTTGAACTATTAGGAGGTATGGGAAAACACAGATTGGAAGAGAAAGAGCCCTTTCTATTTCTCTAGCGATGAAGAATCTGGTGATGCTGACATAAAAGGTGTGAATTTATTGTTGAATGTAAAGCTGCTGTGTGAATTTTTAATTTATTCAAGTTTATGCTTTAACAGGTTCAAAGGCAAAAATCCAAACAACAACAAACCCAATCCCGCCGGGGCAGGGTATGGGGGAGGTAGGTTGTAGACAGACCCTACCCCTACCCCAAGGTAAACCCGGGAGTAGAGAGGCTGCTTCCAAAGAGACCTCCGGCACTAGGTCCAAATTCAAAATCATTTCCAACAAGGTATACTAAAGTTGTTATGTGTTTGTGGCTAAAGTTGTATACCTTAATTATACCATTAATTAATTTTTTTGAAACACATATGGTATGTTGAACTATTAGGAGGTATGGGAAAACACAGATTGGAAGAGACAGAGCCCTTTCTATTTCTCTAGCGATGAAGAATCTGCTGATGCTGACACAAAAGGGGTAATAATGGTCCATTTAATAAGTGTTGTTTCGCTACCTTTATCACATTCTCAAAACTTAATCCATTATATATACTCGTTCAACTTGTAGGAAAATGACAAAGATGAATCCTCTTAAGCTACTCCCAAACTTGGGACTACCGTATAATTAAGAAGATGTACCAACCGATGGCCGTGAAGAAGACTTCTCGTACATTAAATGTGTTGAGAATTATGTAAAGGTGGTGATCATCTCGACTATTATGAACTAGAGGATAATTAGTTTAATATGGTACGTAGTAGCAGTTATGAGTAAGAAGATGTACGTTGTATCAACCGATGGCCGTGAAGAAGACTTCTCGTACATTAAATGTTGGGCCGTGAAGAAGACTTCTCGTACATTAAATGTTGTGTTGAGAATTATGTAAAGGTGGTGATCATCTCGACTATTATGAACTAGAGGATAATTAGTTTAATATGGTACGTAGTAGCAGTTACGAGTAAGAAGATGTTGTATCAACCGATGGCCGTGAAGAAGACTTCTCGTACATTAAATGTGTTGAGAATTATGTAAAGGTGGTGATCATCTCGACTATTATGAACTAGAGGATAATTACTTTAATATGGTACGTAGTAGCAGTTCTGATATTTAATTTGGATAAATGTAATTATTAATGGTGCAGTAACTGGTAACTAGTGTAGTTTAACTCTGTATCTATTTTATAACTGTAATGATAGTATTTTGGTTTGTTAAATGGTAGCAATTTGTGTTCTTGATGTGATGATTGCACAGTTAGATTTTATGGTAGCAGTTTCTGTTGTTGATTTGATGATTGCACATATTTATTTAATGGTAGCAGTTTGTGTTCTTCATTTTTCATGTTGGTTTATGATTTAATGGTAGCAGTTTGTGTTAAATGGTGTCAAGTTGTGTTCATGATTTTGGTGTAATTGTGTAAATTTGAGTTCTTGATTTGATATGCAGTTTGTGTTCATGATCTTTGTTCTAGATCTTGGCACTATAACATTTGGAGCCAAAATTTTGATAATGGTAGCAGTTTGTGTTCTTCATTTTTCATGTTGGTTTATGATTTAATGGTAGCAGTTTGTGTTAAATGGTGTCAAGTTGTGTTCATGATTTTGGTGTAATTGTGTAAATTTGAGTTCTTGATTTGATATGCAGTTTGTGTTCATGATCTTTGTTCTAGATCTTGGTTCATGATTTGTGATTAAGATAATGATATATAACATTTGGAGCCAAAATTTTGATTTTTTCAAGTTTATGCTTTACTAAACAGGTTCAAATTTAAGGCAAATTTTTAAAATAATTCAATTGTTATTTTGAAATTAGAATTTGGAGCCAAAATTTTGATCCAAAATTTTGAAATCGCCTAATTAATTAGAAGCGGGTACCAAGAATAAGGTACGATTCATCTTCTTCCTATACCCTCTTTTCTCTCCTAAAAAAAAATATATACTGCCAAGAAAACACAATAATCAATTCTTATATCACCATTACTCTCAAAGCCAGAATCATTTTCTTGTACCCATTGTTACTCAAGAGTCATGGGAATTCAACCCATTGTTGATAATCATCTTTTGCTTCCTGCTGATAATGAACATGATGATAACAACATAGACTATGAATCCGAAAAGTATTCTGATGAGGAAGATCTAGATGCGCCTGGAACCAACCAATCAGATCGGATACTAGCTAAGAGAGGCATGACCAGGCTATTTAAGTTTCGCATGAAATATGGCAACCCTGGTGGAATAAAGCTCAAGGTAACCTTCGATGCATTGAATAGGGTATCAGGGTTACACAGAGCACTGTTTACGAGTTTTTTAGGAGATCTGGTTCGTGAGCATATAGGTTTGAAGAATCTTTCCTGGAGGAATGTGAATAAATAAGAAAGAGATAAACTATGGACTGACATCACTGTACATATATACTACTGTATTTTTTAACCCAGTACTACATAATTTTATCTATGCAGTGACATTATGTGCAACTAATTAACAACATTGTGTTAATCTTTGCAGCGATATTTTGATGTTGACGTGACATTCAGAAAATTGGTAATGACTCGTCTTGGTAAACTGCTAAGGACTTTCAGAACGAAGCTCAGAGAAGAATACATTTTGCCCCACCTAAATACACCTTCCAAACTGAATGAAGTCCCGGCCAAGTATAGTCGATTTGTGAAATCAGAAGACTGGGTCGAGTTTGTAAACAACACGACCACCGATGAATACAAGGTTTTAATTAGTCATCTTTATTTAAGTCTATATGTCATTTCATAATTTTCAGTTTGCAGCATTACCACATGTAAACGCCTTATGATTTTGTGTTTTTAGAAGATAGCTGATAAAGCTAAAATGTCGCGTTCCAAAAATATTTATCAGCATAAAATGGGACGAGGTGGATATGTTTATTTGAAAGAGAAAATGGTAAGATCACATGTGTATGCACCTTCATATTTTCGTTTATCTTGTTTTAATTAACTTTACATGTGTATGCATTTGATGTTTATTAGATCAAAAATAAAGAGATTGAAGCAGATGAAGAACCCCCGCGTGGTATAATGTGGTTGAAAGGAAGGGTAAACAACGATGGCGAATTTCCAGATGATGAGATCACATCAGTGGGAGATACACTTGTAAGTTTGACTACAAATTCTATTATTATGCTTATATACCAGCAGGATTAAATGTGTACTAGCAGTAGTAAATTGTGTACTAGCAGTGGTAAACACTGGCCATATTTGTAATTGAAGTTCATGAGCATCACTAACTCCATCTGAGCAGCATTGACACAAATAAGAGCATCAGTTACTCTAACAGCATCCAGAAGACTTTTAATCCCAACATTTCCTATATTTTTTTTTGCAGAAAGAATCTGATGACCAGATCAAGAAATTGTCCAATGAGATTACAGAAACAAAAAGAATACTTACTCAACTGATGGCACAGTTGAGTCAACAAGGGGTGCAGTTAAATTTGTCATCTCAATTGCCAGTAGCCTCAAATGCAAGCCAACAAGGGTCTAAAGATTCCCAATCGCAAGGAAATGTGTCTCCAACAAAAGGAGTACCAACAGTATGTATTTCAACATGTTTCTTGTTATTCTTTTGTTTATATAATGTAACGTGTTTTATATATACATATAGGAACCTGCTAAAACTGTCGGACCTGAGAAAAAGCCTAAGTCACGACAAAACGGGCCTCCAGATTCCCAATCAGAACAAAATGTGTCTCCAACACAAGCACTGCCAACAGTATGTATTTCAACATGTTTCTTGTTATTCTTTTGTTTAAATAATTTCTGATATATGTGCATGCAAAAATTCTTTTTTTAAGCCATTTAACTGCAAACTGTGGCACTTAAAGAAATCAAATATCGTTGCTTTGGGTACATACATGTGTTTTTTCAACGTACATATATATAATTCTTGATATATAATTCAATGTTTGATACAAGCGTCTTTTGTTACTACAGGTTACACTGCCAACTACAATGCAAAAGAAAAGTGACAACAACTGTGGACCAACAGCACCATCGAAGCGCAAAAGTAATGTCTCTATTGAAGCCCTAAAGCAAGCTATGCCGGCGAAGAGTCAAAAGTCTTTAAATTATGGTACTTGAGAATTTGATTATGTACGACATTACAATTGTATATTCTGTTCAGTTATATACATTCGAGTTTTATTCAATTTCAAATTTCTTTTTGTTTATGATTCTGTTTTATATATATATAATATACTCATTCCAGCAGCACTAGCATAGTACTAGCAGTAGCAACTCTGCTCCAACAGTACTAACTTAAAAATACCAGTAATAACCCTGTGACTAAAAGATGCAGTCATGTATTATGGTCACGCTTATCAACATTATTGGTCACTCTTTGTTTAATTCGATGTGTGACTAAATATTACAAAAGGCCACAAAAACATAAAATTCAAGTGGCCATTGGATGATCAATAATCACACAAAATACAAATTTCTTCACTTTAAACAGCATATGGTCACACTTATTAACACTTTTGGCCACTTTATGCTTAAGTGTATGTGACTAAATACCCAAAACAAACATGCTTTGTGTGACTGAATATTACAAAAGGCCACACAAACTAAAAATTCATGTGACCATTGGATGATCAATAGTCACACAAAATACACATTTTTTCACTTAAAACAGCATATGGTCACACTTATAAACACTTTTGGCCACTTTATGCTTAATTGTATGTGACTAAATACCCAAAACAAACATGCTTTGTGTGACTAAATATTACAAAAGGCCACACAAACTAAATATTCATGTGACCATTGGATGATCAATAGTCACACAAAATACACATTTTTTCACTTAAAACAGCATATGGTCACACTTATTAACACTTTTGGCCACTTTATGCTTAATTGTATGTGACTAAATACCCAAAACAAACATGCTTTGTGTGACTAAATATTACAAAAGGCCACACAAACATAAAATTCAAGTGGCCATTGGATGATCAATAGTCACACAAAATACACATTTTTTCACTTAAAACAGCATATGGTCACACTTATCAACACTTTTGGCCACTTTATGCTTAATTGTATGTGACTAAATAACCAAAACAAAGATGCTTTGTGTGACTAAATATTACAAAAGGCCACACAAACATAAAATTCATGTGGCCATTGGATGATCAATAGTCACACAAAATAAACATTTCTTCACTTAAAACAGCATATGGTCACACTTATTAACACTTTTGGCCACTTTATGCTTAATTGTATGTGACTATATACCGAAAACAAACATGCTTTGTGTGACTAAATATTACAAAAGGCCACACAAACTAAGAATTCATGTGACCATTGGATGATCAATAGTCACACAAAATACACATTTCTTCACTTAAAACAGCATATGGTCACACTTATTAACACTTTTGGCCACTTTATGCTTAATTGTATGTGACTAAATATCCAAAGCAAACATGCTTTGTGTGACTAAATATTACAAAAGGCCACACAAACTAAGAATTCATGTGACCATTGGATGATCAATAGTACACATTTCTTCACTTTAAATAGCATATGGTCACACTTATTAACACTTTTGGCCACTGTTTTTTAAATTGTATGTGACTAACTTGAAAAAAACAACACACGATGTGTGACTAAATCATCACAAACGTCACATTTATTATATTTTCGTGTGGCCATAGGATGGGAAATAGTCACACATACTGATGAATCCAACAAAACTTGTGCCTAATTAGTCACACATATTCGGGTTTTGGTCACTCTTTTTCAATGAAAACGGCCACAAACTAAACAATGTGACTATATGATACCTACGGTGGCGCGACTTTTTGTCACACACACCCAAAAAAACGTGTGTGACTATATGCATATAGTCACGCATTTCCAGTGTGACGATAGGCAGAATCTGTACCAGTGAATTTTAAGGGGGCCGCCTAGTATAATTAAGGGGGCCGCCCCTCCCTAGCCGTTGCCCAGTTTTGTCCTTTTGTGGGGAAGGTTTTTCTGGAACATTTTTACTGATTTTGGTTGAAAATTTGAATTCATAAATTTATAATGAATTAAACCTTTTTAATTATTACCAAAAATGTTTTTCTAAAAGATATAAAATGTTTTTGACATTTTATAAAAAATCTAATGTTTAAAAAAATATTCCTTTGATCATACAATGCATTAAGCATTAGTTCATTCATACCTTAAGTGATTTGAGTTGTATAAATAGATATTTACAACTAAATACTTGTTTACGTCATAATTTTCCGATTAATGATTTTACATTTTGTGATTATCAAAACATAGAGATATCAAAAAATATTAATAATGTGTTTAGGCATTATTTATATCAACAATCTCCCCCTTTTTGATGATTACAAAATCTAAACTCATTAAATCTAAAAATTAGTTTTTAGACAAGTATTTAGTGAGTTTACATCTATTTCTCCCCCTTTTTGTAGAATCAAAAAGGTTTAACCGACAAGTTTTAAGTGTAAAAGTGTCGTATGAGAACTCCCCCTTGATGTGTACTCCCCCTCGTTTGGGGGCATCAAGAAAACAAGCTATGGAACACTTGCAAGAAAAATGTTAGAAGCACAAGTATATGTAACAACAATAAGCAAGCATATAGAATAAGAACATTCATTTAATAAAAGTGTTGTGTATAAATACACAACCAAGTAGATTACAACATAAGGCATGCAAACATTCAAATAAAAACAACTAATGATACTACATAATCATCCTAGGAGTACATGATCTTCCATGGAGCTTGCATACAAAAAGGTTTTGAAAATTATTTTTAAGCATTGCATATGCTTAATTGGGTGAAAATGGAGGTGGTGGTGGTGTAGTGGGTGAAGGAGGTGGAGGAGGTGGTGGTGGTGGGTTGGTAATCATGTGTTCAAGTGATGAAAACATGTAGTGTATCTCATCTCTAAGACCAAAGATTATGGTCCGGTTATGGATGCAACAAAGACAATTTTCACCATGGGCTTCAAGCAATGCCCAAGGTATGGGAAAGAATGGTTGTGGGATTGGTGATGGTGAGAAGTGAGCATCAAGAGGTGTGATGGGTGATAAGGAAATGGCAAGTTGGGTGGATGAAGGTTTTTGAGTGGATGGTGGTGATGATGCTCTTGGTGATGATGTTATGTGAGTGTTGATGTAGTCATTGATGGATGAAGTGGATGGTATGGAGGAAGATGATGCTCCATGGGTAGAGGGTGTTTTTGATGGAGCATTTGGTGGTGGTGATGGAGTTTTGGTGTCATCTTGGGTTAGGTCTATGAAAAGTTGTTTTGGTGGTATGATGACAAGTCTTTGCTTCCTTGGAGTCTTAGAGATGGAGGATTTAGGTGATAACATGGTGATTTGGGAGGATGAGGGATGATGGAATGAGAGGTGATTGTTTGGAGGGAATTTATAATATGAAAATGTGGTTGGTTTTAGGTTAATTTTTGAGGTTTTGTTGTAAGATTCCAATACCAGTTCGTCCATTAAGAGAAATGGTAGCTGGGGCTAGGTAAAAGGGGTCACATGATGCAAAAGAAAACAGTGAATTTTACTTCCCAGATGGCCGGTCCCCTTAATTGCTGGCCGGCCCCCTTAAAATTAAGGGGACCGCCTAGGTAATTAAGGGGGCTGCCTATCTGCTGTTTTCCCAAGCGACCAAATTTGAAAAATTTCCAGAAAAGGGTCATTGTTAGGTTGTATTTGCAGCAAGCTTCATTTGGATCATGTACATGGAGAATGATTATATAGTAGCAATAACATATTAAGAAGAGTAATGTTTATATGTAAACTACTAAGATCATATTGTAAGCATGTCATAAGCATATGTCTTAATTAAACAAAAAATGAGACAACACATTCATAGCAAACATATATAAGAAAGAAACAAACAAACATTCATTAATTTAAAATGATTATGTGACAAACATAATCATTGTTACAACATACATAGTGCTTAAAGCATACATTTGTTAGAGAATTCTAATTTGCCTAAGAAATTCATTTGACTTGCTTGATGATGGAGGTGGTTTTTGAAATGAAAACAAGTGAGAGGGTGAGTAAATGGGATTAGTGAAGGTATATGTTTGGGTGTGTGGAGGTTGAAGATGGAGGTGGTGGAGACATTGGAGGTGGAGTGTTTGGAGTGGACCATGTTGGGTGAGAGTTTTGATGTTGTTCAAGTGGGGATATTGGATTGGATCTAGTGAGAAGATACTCAATCCAAGTAAAGTGCTCATTTAGAGCAATGGTTTGTTGTTGAAGAAAGATGCAACAAGGACAATTGTTGACATGTTTCTCAACTTGGTTTTTGTTGTGGGGTGATGTGGGAGAGTTAGATGGAGGTTGATCAAGGTTTCTTTGGGCTAGGTGTAAGGCAAGAAGAGCACTAAGCTCATGAGCTTCCTTGAGTTCCTCGATGAACTTCAAGTGTTCGGATGAAGGTGATGATGGTAAAGTGTTGTTGTTATGAGGGATGGATGTTTGCACATGCAACATAGGGGTAGCATGTGAGTTGGTAGGAGGTGGTGGTGACACTCTTGGTGGTGGAGATGTTTGTGAACTTGGGTAATCATGAGTGGATGAAGATGGTGATGTGGATGAAGTAGATGTTCTAAGAGTGGTGAGTATTTTTAATGATGCATTGGTGGGTTGAGTGTGAATGAGATTAGGATTGAGGTTTTGGGATTGATCATAGGGAGATGAAGGGTTAGGAATGGATGATTGGTTATGTGTTTGAACAACATCATTAGTTGGGTTATGGCAAGTTTCAAGCTTCCTTCTCCAAATTGGTCTCACCGAGATTTTAGCAACTTTTGAGGGTTTTGATTTTGGGTAGTTTGAGGATGACATGTTTGAGTGGATGATGTGAATGGGCATTTATGATGAGGAGGTGCATTTATAGTGAAGGAATGATGTGGTTTAGGAAGGTAAATTTTGGTGGGTGGTTTATGACAAAATGTGTTTGTGAATTTTGGGAAGTATGGAATAAAATAGGTTGGAAATTGAAAAAGAGAACAGTAAGCCGGATCTCCAGATGGCCGGTCCCCTTAAATAGGGGCCGGTCCCCTTAATAATTAAGGGGGGTGCCTAGGTATTTAAGGGGGCCGCCCATCTGCTGACTTTCAGATTTCTGAAAATGGGTTTTTGGCAGAAATTTGTAGAAAATGTTATGTTTTTTAGTTTAGTTTCAAGCAAGTCCAACTTCTTTTTGAGGCAATTTAAAATTTAATAACTCGTGTATGCTAAGCACATTCAATTAAGCAATTTTAATTATCATGCAACCTACTCATTTACCAAGAAGCATATATGTATATATGAACAAGAAAACAACATATAATTACCAAGTAATTCATACTACCATTATTATGACGATTAATTAGCTAGTTAATTAATCCTAATAAGTATCTATGTGATGAGAAATTTGTGATAGCATGGATTTCTAGACTTGGATCAAGCATGATTTGAGTAAGTGTTTTTGGGCATTATTCAACAATGTTTGAAAAAAAAATTTATTTGAGTGTGAAAATTATTTCAACAAGGTAGATTTGAATTTGTTTCAAAGTGTTTTTATAAGGAAATAAAAAGAAGTTGTTACACTTTTTGGCTTTGATAAAAACATGTTTAATAGAGAAGTGACATAATCTTTTGAAAAATCATTTTCCAAAATATGAAGATTTGCATTTAAAAAAAAAAAAAAAAAAAAAAAAAAAAAAAAAAAAAAAGGAATTGTTGTTAAAAAAAAATCTCATGCTTGATTGATTAAGGCTATTGTCTCATGCTATCCCTTTCAGCAAATTATGCGATTTAAATGATAGTGATGACTAAATTTTTATATGTTCGATAAAGAACACTTTATTTAATGCTTAGGAGGGTTAACTTAAGGTTTTCCAGTTTATTAACAAGTAATATAACTAATAGTGTGAGGGCAAAGCAACCTATCAAACTAAGCATATCTTAAGGCAGTGATTATCATAACTATATGCTAGGAGTAACTACTCAGGAAAGTTTAAAAAGAAGACTTATCTCAGGTCCAGTTTTTCTTCATGATATGAGGTAGTGAATTATAGATGATTACCACTTTGTTCCATCCTCATTTTTGTAGATTAATAAGTCTTCATGCGCGTGTTTTGAATATGAGTAGGTTAACGCAAGATTGAGTTTCATTCCATTTTGCCTTCATTACCTAATCAAATAAAACAGCTTGGTACCCAGATTCTCATGGGTCCGAGATGGTTAGTTGGGGACATCCATTGCATTTATATGCACATGGAGAAAATGTCACCAAGAAGTACAAGAATTCCTTGATAGTTTGTTTTGATGTACAAACAATGGATTTCTTGACTTATATAAATTATAATCACAGTAAATAGCCTTATATCTAAATTTCTCTACTAGGTTTTTTAATTATAATTTGTTTTGATTTACTTGTTGAAGAGTTATCCGAATTAAATCCTAAACCGGTTTGATCATTAAATGGCTTTTGACAACTTAGTAAGAATTTAAGAGATTTGGAGCTTTCTTCAAATTTAGCTAATATTTTTGCTCTTTCATTTAATCTTTTAATTTCAAGTTTATAATCTTGACATATTTTGCATTCTAGATCAATTTCAATATTACTTTCAAGTCTAGACATTTTATCTTCTAAAATTATTTCTTTTTCAAGATTACCTTCAAAAGTTTTGGATGATTTATGTTTAGAAATAGTTTTTAGATCTATGTTGCAAAAATGTTTAAACTCATTTTCTAGTTTTGAAAATTCTATAATGAATGGATCATAGCAAAAATGTTCGGTTTTGGATTGTACCTTATTTGGAGCTTTATCTAGTTTGCATTCGTCACATACCGGATGATGATCTTCTCCTTCGTCTGTGTCACTCCATGATATTGGATTGAGTTCACTTTGGAGTTGATTCATGTAGTCTTCGTCGTTAATACCTTCATTAACAACATTTGAACAAGTAGCACATGTATCTATTTTATCTAAATGTTTATCTATTAAATTTTCTAAAATGACTAATTCATGTACAAGATCAAAATCCTCATCTTTGGCTTGACATTTTTTTTGATGAAAGTTTAAGAGATTTTTCCAAATATCATTTGCCGTTTTACAGAAAGATATTCTTTCATATTCATCTTTCGGCAAGGTTTTGTAAATAATTATTTTAGCTTCATTATTTTTGTTATTCTTTGTTTTTTAATAATCATTTTGAGTTTCAAAATCTGTTTTTGTTTGACTTTCAAAATTCGTTTTTGTTGGTTGAAAATCACCAATCGAAATGACATGCCAAAGATCCAGATCAATTGATTTCACATAATTTTCAAATTTATTTTTCCATTCAAGAAAACTATAGTTTTCAAATAGAGGTGGTGTTTGCAAAAATTCCCCTTCTAAATATTTTTCGGATTCCATAGATCGATTCAAGTTTTAAAATACAGTATATTTTAAAGATCTTGATTGACGTGGCTCCTGATACCAATTGTGGAAAACTAGAAGGGGGGTTGAATAGTTTTACGTCTTTTTAATTTATTATAAAACCTTTGTATACTTTTAAAAAACTTAAATTCAAGTTTGTTATGATAAATAAAACTTGAACCTTATTATTAGTTATATATGTATTCTTTTAAATTTATTGCAAAAGTTTTGGTTTCTTGAATGGAGTTTCAAATTGATCTTTATGTGAAGTCAACCTTTAAGTAATACTAACAATTATATACGCCTATGTGTATGAAAGTAATGACGATGTAAGTAAAGAAATAAATAAGAGATGGAAAGATCTAACTGAGACACGAGAGATTTATAGTGGTTCGGCTACAAGGACACCTTCCTTGCCCTACTCCACTCCCCGAGCACCAAGCTCGAGAGTTTTCTTCACAACTTCAATATGCTCCCTTATGGCGGAGAAAACCTTACACGACTTTGGCTTACACCGGCTTAACGACACAAAGCTAAATGTCGAGTTCTAATCGTAGCTAGAACCAATCTCACAACTTCACAACACAACTTCTTCACGACTTATTCACAACGGCTTCACGACTTGAACTCTAGAACTTCACGACTTCAACACGACCGCTTCACAACTTCTATGCTACGGCTTCACGACTTCAACACAAGGACTCCACGACTAGGACTTCACAACTTCAACACGACCGCTTCACAACTTCTATGCTACGGCTTCACGACATCAACACAAGAACTTCACGATCTCTACCTTACGGCTTCACGACTTCTATGCAACGGCTTCACGTCTTCTACACTAGAACTTCACGATCTCTACCTTACGGCTTCACGACTTCTATACCACGGGCTCACGACTTCTACACCACGGCTTCACGACTTCTACACCACGGCTTCACAACTTCTACTCTATGACCTCACACCTTCTATTTCACAACTACTTATACAACTTCTTCACTACTTACACACAACACTAATCTATTATACACACCTTACATACAAATGAATGAATGATTTACAAACTTTGTTAGACTAACAACTTAAGTAACAAGATGATACTAAGTTGTAATACTTCTAATCTTGATTGATAGAAGTATTCTTCTTTTGCACTTGGATGGTTGAAGCTTGGATCACTTGGAAACCAATGCTTAAGAGAATATGATCAAAGGATTTTGGAAAGTATTTACAAGGATTAGAGAGGATTTACAATAGAAAGTTTAGGGTGCAAAAGGTGAGTAAAAATCCAGGAGAAGGCTGGTATTTATAGGCAGAAAAACTGGACAGCTGGAACCTACTGGAGCGAGGCCGGTCCCCTTAAATAGGGGGGCGGTCCCCTTAATTTTAAGGGGGCCGCCTAGTATAATTAAGGGGGCCGCCCCTCCCTAGCCGTTGCCCAGTTTTGTCCTTTTGTTGGGAAGGTTTTTCTGGAACATTTTTACTGATTTTGGTTGAAAATTTGAATTCATAAATTTATAATGAATTAAACATTTTTAATTATTACCAAAAATATTTTTCTAAAAGATATAAAATGTTTTTGACATTTTATAAAAAATCTAATCTTTAAGAAAATGTTCCTTTGATCATACAATGCATTAAGCATTAGTTCATTCATACCTTAAGTGATTTGAGTTGTAGAAATAGATATTTACAACTAAATACTTGTTTACGTCATAATTTTCCGATTAATGATTTTACATTTTGTGATTATCAAAACATAGAGATATCCAAAAATATTAATAACGTGTTTAGGCATTATTTATATCAACAAAAGAGTCCATTTTTCATGAATGTAAATGATCATCAAGAATAGTTAAGATTACAAGTTCACTAGTATATATATATGTGATATTTTTATCCTTACTTTCTTGTTGAAATTTATACCAACTAGTTTACTCATAATAAAGATTTGTTTAAAACATAACCATTTGTCAAAAGATTATTTTGGATATAGAGTTTTGGTTAACATGTACAAAGTGATAAACTAAGTATATGCAACTTGAACAATAACATGATATGAAGAGTATGAAATTTAGCAAGGTAAAGTTTACTTACTTAGGGGAATTAGTGTGATGAGAATGCAATACACTTGATTAACCCAAGATTAGTGTTCAAAAACCCTTACTAGAATACTCTAATGACACTTGAATTAGCCACAATCAAACTCTCTTCTTCACTTGCTCCCTCAAGTGTGTCGAATTGTATGTATGAGTGAGTGAGATATATATATATATATATATATATATATATAATATATATATATATATATATATATATATATATATATATATATATATATATATATATATATATTATATATTCTTCTTCTTGAACTAGGGTAAAAATGATGCAAGTATACATATTTATACTAGAGATTTTCAAGGTGGAAATAGTTAGTCAAAATGCATCATTTGGCTAGGTGATATGGTTGTGGCTGAATGGGGGGCTAGGGGGGGAGGACAAGTTGCTTGGTCAAGCCACCAATTTGAAGTTACAACTCTATGTTTTGGGGTTGATTGTTGGTTAATTAATGGGATGAGATTTTTGTCTAGTAATTATTTGTGGAATAAAGAGGGGGGGGGGGGCACATGTAAAATATTTGGAGTAGAAGAGTTGTTTTGGTACAAGAGTGTATATGTTGTATGTATTGGGTATTAAAAATAGGTATTGGTTATTGGTTTGGTGATTAACGTAAATTATACGTAATTAAACATAAGAAATAAAGAAATTACCTTAGGTGTAAGAAAATATTTTTGGAACTTTGGTAATAATTTAGGAAGTATAAAAATGTGTTAGAAATAATCGTTAGGAGTATTAGGTATATCGGGTGTTAAATTTTAAATTGTGAGTAGCGTTTGTTGAATTAACAACCGTAAGTAAATAAAGAAAAGGAAATAGTTTTAGGGTTTTAAATTGTGAACCGGAGTAGGAGCAAGGTACTGGAACGTTGTGGACTAAATATAGCCTAAGTCCTAGCGTGCTTGAAAGATATTCTAAATTTCACGTTGATTCAAGTAAAAAGTTATATGTAAATTGTTCTCAAATAAATGTCAAGAAAAAAAATTCGAGTTTGTTGAATAGTATTGACTTGTAAATTAGCGGGTTGTTATAGTCCCTCTGGTCTAAGAGCACTCGGTGTGCGTTAACGCTGCGTTAAAGGGTTGCGTTAACCCTTTAACGCAACGTTAAGAGGTTGTTTTGCATTAAAAAAAAATAACTTTCACCCCCTTAAACGTCTATATATCCGTTGGATTTAAAAAATATATATATCATTTCACCCCCTCCATATAACCGTTGCATTCAAACGGCTATTTTGTATTAAAAAAATAAATAAAAAAATAAAAATAAAATAAAAAATTCAAAACCATTTTCCCACCACTATATATACCCAATTAACACAACATTTTTTTTTCAAACTTCCACAACTCAATCTAATCTATCATATACTTCCATCTCTTAAAAAAAATGTCGGGTTTAACATAAACGACGAAAGTTTCATGAATCTCCTCGGTGGGTGGAATAACCCAAACGCGGGTTCATCTTCAAGCCCGAACGCACCATCACCCAACAACCCAATCCCTAACCTACTCGGCTTGTCGAGCCAAGAACTTTACCTACAACATCAACGAATGCTATTTTGGGAACAAAGCCAACAACACACACTAAACACCAATTCCTCTAATCTATAATTCACACAACAATTACAACATTCACAAACCGAAGCCCATGATGTTCCTGAGACACCTACGTCTCCTCCAAAGCCATTCAAACGGGGTGGTAAACGAAAGGCCAAAAAATCCAAATACCCCGAACCACTCGAGGAGGATGAAGAAAATACCGAGTTCATCAAACGTTGGAACCAAAACGAGGAAAAATTACTTGCCATGTGTTATGTGGCCGCGACCGAGGATTCACAAGTTGGGCGTTCACAAGATCGCGATACATTTTGGCAAGGGGTGAAAAATGAGTTCAATAGACTTAATTTTCAAAAACGAAACAAGGATATGATTCAAGGCAAGTGGAAAACGTTGAACCGTGATTGCACAAAGGTCAACGCGTATTACAAACGTTCCAGCGCTAAGAAAAAAGTGGGGAAAGTGAGATGGATATCCTCAAACGGACGAAACAAATGTATCGTGACGAGCACAAAACTGCTCCGTTTAACAACGAGGAGGCTTGGGAAGTTTTGCGTGCTCATAAGAAATGGGACGCGCCGGATCCACTTGATTTAACCGGCGATGTTCAAGCCAAACAAACGAGGCGTTGTTTGGTCGTGATGAACAACCACGTCCTATGGGCACAAAGCGTGCTTCGAAGAAAGCTAGATCCGAGAGCACGACAAGTACTGGGGGAGCGAGTACCGGAGGAACAAGCTCGTCTAGCCAATTCGGGGAGGCTATGACATCCGAGTATCGTTTGAAACGGGAAACCGCCCAAGCGGTGTATCGGGCGGCCCAAATAGAAGATGAAACGATAACAATATTGGAGGAGATGAAATTTTTGATGATTGACACTGACGGAAAGGATTCAAACGTTGTGTGTTGGATCAATGAAGAAAAAGACCGAATCATAAAAAAATATAACTTACAACCTCGTCACTTGATTTAATTTCGTAATTTCCTTTATGTTGTAGTTTGCTTAGTCTTATGTTTTTTTTTTTTTTTTTTTTTTCGTTATTATTATTTTTTTTTTTAGTTGTAACTTCTTCTTTTTTTTTAATTTTGTATTGTAATATGTTTAAGATTAATGTTATGTTTTTGATAAATAAAGTATTATTTTAAGTTTAGGGGTTGAGTTTGAAAATATTTGAGTTAAAGTTGAGTTATGATAAGAGGTGTTTTTTTGAGCTAAAGGTGAAAAAGTTAAAACTGAAGTAACGCTGATTTGACGCTAACGTGGCAGCTTAATAACCCTCATGCTCTAAGACTAAAAGGCAAGGAGGTGAAAGTATCACCATTTCACCTAAGCTCGCGCATGATATCCCTTACGTAGTTCCCAACTTCATGCATGAAACACAGAAACAAAAAATATTTATGATGGTCTGATCATCTTTCTCTCTCCTCATGGTTTATTATTTTTTATTTTGTTTGTGAGTGTGTGTAAAATATTTAATGGGGTATATTTTTATAAAGTGAGTATTTTAATAAAGGGTGAAGTGAAGCATGTTTTGGCCGCTAAATGGTGAAGCAGAGTGAAAGGAAGTGACTTGGCACTCGCCATCCGGCCTAAGAGTACAACACCACATTAAAGAGGGAACATAAAAGCAGATTGTCAGCATTGGCGTGCATAACATAGCAGATTGGCCCAAACAGAGTCTTCATCCTAATCACTACTCCCTCACCTTCACCTCAATCTCTTCAGAACGCAACTTCATATCATTTTCACCCTCTCAAATATATCAACATCACATATCAAAACGCAAAGGGTACACACACACACCCCAAAAAAAAAAAAAAAAAAAAAAAAAAATCTTGATAGCACCCTCCCAATGTTCTTTTTAGTTTAAAAAGAAAATAAAAAATAATTTTTTTTTCAAGAACCCCAAAATTGGGCTTTGAGCTTAAAGAAAGCAAAAAGAAAAGACACTAGCGGTTCTGTGTTACAAAATGGGTAAGCACTTATATTGGATTTTAGTGTAAAATAGTTTCTTCTTTTGAGTGGACATAGAATATCAACAACACCTTGTCTTCTTATGTCTATGTTGTGTTTTTATGTTTTTTCTTTTGCATGCTTTCTTGTTTTATGCATTCCATTTTTGTTTAGAAAAAAACTATACATATGGTATGTAAAGATGCTGTTTTTTGGTACCATTTTGAGATGTGTTACATTCTAGACTTTAAAACTTGATACCATAAAAAATAGCTAAACAAAAATTATTGGGTTTTGAAGTGGATACAAGGAGAGTGGCTTTTGGGTTTTCGTCTACTTTTTATTAAATTCAAGTGGGTACATCATACATGATACATAACACATGCCACGTATATTTTATTTGATACTGCTTACTAAGCATCATTACCAGTTTGTTAAATAAATACTGTAGTAACTGATTTCATGATCTTTAATTATTTTTTATTTATTTTTCATGTACATAAACCAGACTAATAGATGCTTATTGTCTGCCGTTTCAATGACTAGTTGCAACTGATTCCAAGATGCTGTTTTCCATATGTTCTAAATCTTCAACGGTAATTTGATCTCATTTCATTTATTTGTTTTTATGCTAAGTTTTTATTAGTACTAATTTTTATGTAATATCCACATTGACCTTAAAATGAAAAAAAGTATAAGAGACAAGAAAACCATAATGTTATACAAAAGTAGGATGTTAGAGACTGGTTAGCCCGCGTACATTAGGGCTAAACCATGCTCGGCAGTTTTTATAAAAAAAGGAAAAAATAGGAAGTGGGTGGAGTCAGATTTGTGCTTGTGGATGGTCTAGAAGAATACTGGTTAGGCCGCGTACACCATAGGCTGATCCCGTTTACCCGTTTTTTTTTTTTTTTTTTTTTAAATTTAGGAAGTGGGTGGAGTCAGATTTGTGCTTTGTGGGTAGGGGTGGCAATTCGGGTTCGGGTTGGCGGGTTCGGGTTGTCAGGTTGGCGGGTCAGAAAACCCCAACCCGAACCTGACCCATTTAAATCATTGGGTCAACTACGTCAACCCTAACCTGTTTACACGTAACCCGAACCTGACCCATTTAACCCGTATATATACTTGAATTGACAGGTTAAATAGGTTACACGGGTTGAATATGATAAACGGGTTTCGGGTTGACCCATTTAACCTGTTTTATATACAAAAGTTAGCAATTAGCCCATTACACGAGTTAAACGTGTTAGTGGGTCGACCCGTTTAACCCATTTAACACGTATAATTAAATATAAATAATTTTTAATTTAAGAAAAAAAATCTTAAACGGGTTGGCGGGTCGACCCGTTTATTTTATTCCCAACCCGAACCTGACCTTTTTAATAAACGGGTTAGATATGTCGACCCAAACCTGACCCAAAATCTATTTGGCTCAACCCGAACCTGTTAATTTTCGTGTCAGTTTCAGGTCGGGTCAGAAATTGCCACCCCTATTTGTGGGTGTGTTTTTTTTAATTTTTATCGTATTTTTGATGATATTTCTCTCTCTATAAACTATGTTTTATATATATAAAAAAAAATATAGTATAGTTTAGTTTAGTGTATGAAGTGTGTGTTACTGTTGTTTTTGTCTGCTGAGTTTGCCCGGACTCCATGGGGTTTGTTGTTGAACTAGGACACATAGATAAACACTTCTCTTTATCCCCTTAATCTTCAAGTCATTAACATATTTACAAAGTACATCACCCCATTATCTTTCTCTCTCTTTAAAGATTCTTTGCAAGAAATATATATTTTGCTAATTAGATCTTATTTGCAAATAGCCCACAAAAATTTCTTCAAGAAATCACCCAAAAAAAAGAAATTTTGAAAAATGGCGTAATTTGAAGTTATTTTTTGGTGTTTATAGTGTTGAATGGTGTTGAGATTTGGGGATGTGGGTTATGTTTACTTGCTTTAAGCTGAAAAGAAGTTGAATAGTTTGTGGAGAGAAGGTAAAGGTGGTCAAGATGAAGTTTATGAAGCTTGGATCCAAGCCCGATTCGTTTCAGAATGATGAGAACAATATTTGGTAAGTTTCTTTTGCAAATGTATCTTGTATTTGTTTCGGCTCATTTGTTTTATTTGTAGACATTTCAGTATGCCCTGTTTAGTAATGTTTAATTCGTGTAATTGTTCGATAATGCTATCATTAGACATCTTAATTTAGCTCTTTTTGCATGTACTACTGGCTATTAGCATTGATTTCATTGCTTAAATAATAGGCTTGTTGAATGATCTGTTCACCGATGTCTTAGGGCGTCATCTGATACGATTTTTATTCCATGAATCTAAGCAACATAGAAGCAGAACTCAATGTGTTCAACTTATTATGTTTGCGGTAATTTTGTTCATTTGTGATATCATTAATATGGGGATTTGTATATAGGTATGTGGCTTCAGAGTTGGCAACAGATATCGTCATCAATATAGGCGATGCAAAGTTCTATCTACATAAGGTAAGACCACCTTACGTCACGCTATAGTACTTGTACTATAAGGCGTTACGATTTTACCCTGCTGTTACACATGGGGGTTTTTGGCATTGCGTTTCAAGACGTAGATAGTCAGTTTCTTGTGTTTGGGTATTGAATTAGATTTTGAGTAAATATTGAACTTTTGATAGTAAATTTAGGCATAGTTGCAACAAAATACTAGTTCTGATTATCTCATTTAGGGGTTATTTTACATGTAAATCTGCTAAGTTTTTTATGCCAGACACTAAAAAACCCTTACAAAATCGTAGATTGCCAAGCACGCAAACAAGTTATTATCTTGTCTTCACAAACACATCCAAACACCACCTCTTGCAGCTCGTTTCCTTATAGTGTGTGTGTGTGTGTGTTTTTTTTTAAAAATTTATATCTAATTCTTATTATTCCATATCAAGTCGATCTCTAAAAGTGATGCCAAACACCGCTATAAAATACTCGAACCTTTTTTTTGTATGCAGTTTCCATTGTTGTCAAAGAGTGCTCGTTTACAGAAGTTAGTAGCAAGCACCAATGACGGAATCGGTAACGGTGATGAAATCGATATTCACGACATTCCTGGTGGCCCCGCCGCTTTTGAGATATGTGCAAAGTTCTGTTACGGTATGACAGTAACCTTAAACGCCTACAATGTTGTCAATGCTCGTTGTGCGGCTGAGTATCTCGAGATGCGTGAAACTATGGAGAAAGGAAACCTTATATACAAAATCGATGTGTTTCTAAACTCGAGCATTTTCAGAAGCTGGAAAGACTCGATCATAGTACTTCAAACCACCAAATCGATGATGATGTTATCTGAGGAATTGAAGATAGTCAGCCAGTGTATTGACGCCATAGCTTCTAAGGTATCTATTGATGTTTCGAAGGTTGACTGGTCTTACACTTATAACCGTAAGAAGCTTCCAGAAGAAAACAACCACCACATGTTAAACGGAGGTATTAGAAGCATGACTGTCCCAGCAGATTGGTGGGTCGAGGACCTTGCTGAGATGGAGCTAGATTTATACAAACGGGTTCTTGTCAATATAAAAAACAAGGGTTTAGTTCACAATGAAGTGATTGGAGAAGCTTTAAAAGCTTTTGTTTCAAGAAGAATCCCGGGATTTAGCAAAGGTGTTATACCGAATGGCGATATGGTGAAAACTAGATCGATAGTTGACACAATCGTGTGGCTTTTACCTAATGAGAAAGGCAGTGTTTCATGTAGTTTCTTGCTAAAGTTGTTGAAAATGGTGATTTTGGTGGACTCGGGGGAAACTGGGAAGACGCTGTTGGTGAAAAAGATTAGTCAACAGCTCGAGGAGGCTTCGGTTCAGGATCTTTTGATTAAAGCGAAAGAAGGTGAACCCACTATTTATGATGTGAAAATGGTTCAGAAGATAGTTGAGGGGTTTATGGTTCGAGATCAAGATAGGAACGGTGATTTCGAAGCGGAGGGAAATGAGATTCAAGAATTGAGGAAACCGACTGGCGGGATATTATCAGAAGCTTCAAAGTTGATGGTGGCTAAACTTGTAGATTCTTATCTTGCTGATGTTGCAAAAGACCCGAACCTACCTTTATCGATGTTCATGGAACTTGCAGAGACTGTATCCGGGTTTTCGAGGCCAGCCCACGATGGGATATATCGAGCCATCGATATGTATCTCAAGGTAGAAGTCTCTCCTTACTAAGTTGGCGTGGCACTTAAGGTCGGGTTGATGTTTCAAGAACCTTACAACGTATTGGGGGGGTCGACCCAATTATGACCCAAACCTGTTTATTTTGTGTTGTTTTGTGGACTACCATCCGTATTATCATACTATCCCATTACTGCATTACCTATTACCTAGTTCAATGCATCATTTTTGTGCAGGCACACCCTGGGATCAGCAAGAGCGAGCGGAAGAAAATCTGCAGACTAATGGACTGTAAGAAACTATCAGTGGAGGCATGCATGCACGCTGTTCAAAACGAGAGGCTCCCGTTGCGTGTAGTGGTTCAAGTCCTCTTCTTTGAACAGGTTCGAGCTGCAGCTTCTTCTGGCAGTAGCACACCTGACCTACCTAAACCACTTACGGACCTCAACAGTGCATCTCATGGTAGCTCGAGAACGACCACAACCAACACAGAAGAAGATTGGGATGCAGTGGCCTCAGCCGAAGAGCTCAGAACCTTAAGGGGCGAGCTAGCCTCACTGAGACTTGAACGCAGCGGCAGTCATGCAAAGAGCCCACTAGCTGACAGGGGTCCGGGTAATAAAGTCAAAGGTCTACTTGCAACAAAGAGAATCTTCACAAAAATTTGGTCAAACAAAGGTGGTGGGACCGCGGAGAACAGTGGGTCAGATTCGTCCGGAAGTCTTGGTTCTGGTAACCACCCAGAGGAGGTGAAAATGGCGTCAACACCTTCAAGAAAAGGGCGGCATTCCGTATCTTAAAAGTTAAAGGTCGGATTTTTACAATCTTTTTTGTTAATGGGAATTACGTTTAGCAATATGATAAAAAGCCTAGATGGTAAGTGTTTTTTACTTGGGAGATCATAAGTGTAGTAGTATTCTATGAAAAAAATTATGGATCCTTTGTATTAGCGTTAAAAGTTTAGGGATATCGGGGAAAGAAGAAAGAACCCTAGAAGTTGATGAAATCTAACAAATGATTAGGTTTAAATGTTTAATATCGTTATCAACTTGTAAGAGCTCTAAATGATCGTTAATCTGTATTGAATATAATGGAGTAGCACATATTGGTGCGTACTATTTGGAAGATCAACATCTTAATGATGTTTTGATCCTTGCCATCTTAATATGGTCTTACAGTTTTTCGCTTTTATCTTGAATAAATCAATCTGTGTTCGATGTGTTTTTTTGGGGTTTTGTGGTTGAGCGGCTTGAGTTCAGTGATGTGAACTCGTTGTTTAGTACTTTGTAATAGCAGATAGTCAGAATGTGGAAGGCCAAACATTACCATTAGCAATATCATTTAAATACGGGTTGGCGATAGGGGGTATTTGTTTTCTCAAATTTATCAAACTTGCCTGAAAATCAAACCAGTTGAAACAATAACCAGCGAAATGACAATTGGGGTTCATCGGTTCTGGTTAAAATCGAATAAGTTGAAACACAAAGAGTTCCATTTCTAGTATGAACTACGAAGAACAAGCACTGCTTTATGTTTTACTTACAAGGACTTTTTAGTTTTTACATTCGGGCCTATGCAAGTTTAGAAACTAAATTGTGCTTTGAAATGTTGAGAAAGTGAGAAGATGCCATAGCAATAACATATATACAGTTGAAACACAAACGGTTATCCTATAACCGGCTGCAAATTACACCAGCTTGATTTTCTAAAGCTTGGTTCTATTAATTAGGGGGCGGCCGTTCGGTCACCTATGATACTAGGATCAATAGGTCAAGAATGAGTAATCTTATCGTATCTTACTCTTATATAAAAATGTATAAATTTGTCTTAAAATTTTAAAAGTACAAATTTTGATGCTAATAATACAAATAACTAGGACTGTAAACGAATAAAACGTTCAGCGAACATTTCATAAACCGTTCGGTAAAAGATTCGTTTATGTTCGTTTATTTATTAAATGAACGAACATGAACAATATTTTACGTTCGTTTAGTTAAATGAACAAACATGAACAAAATTCGCGTCCGTTCGTTTATGTTCGTGAACGTTCGATTATGCGTTCGTTAACGTTCATTTATTTTCATTTTCTCTATTTATGTTCGTATATCATAATTGATTTGTTTAGACAAAAAAACACTTATAAAACAATATATTTTGCATAATTTAATAAAGTTTATGTTTGTTTGTCTATGTTCATTTGTGTTCGATCGTTTATTTTCGTTTAATGTTCGTTTAGTGTCTTAATGAACGAACAGGAACAACTCATTTTCTTAATAAACGAACATCAACAAGAAAATTCGTTCGTTTAAGCGTTCGTGTCCGTTTATTTGTCCGATTAAAGTTAAACGAATGAACATTAACAAAAGCCTTATTTAAAATAACTTTTTACACAAAATGTTTTTCCCACATGAACCCTTATACAATAGTTTTTTAATTAAACATGTAGTAATCATAAATTACATACTTTTTTGCAAACAAACAAACACAAAATTTATAAGGGGTCGTTTGGTTTATTGCTAGGAATCACAATGAGTATCGGATTTGGTATAAGGTAGAATGACAATGGACATGAAAAAGTGTATCATTACGATTGTTATGTTTGGATGACAAAATATGGTATAAAAAAGTGTATAGATATTTGAATTTTGTAGTGTAAAAGAGAGAGACCCACGGAATGGATTTCATATACATCAAATTGATAAGTAATGAATCTATAACTGTGATATACCCATTTCATTACTGGGCCCACAAAACAAAAAACTTTAATGACTTTCAAAGTCATAGTCTCATTTCTATACACCCTAACCAAACGAACCCTAAATCTTCAACAACACAACAAACCAAGATCAAAGTGTATGAAGTAGCTTTTGGTATTAATGGTTGGTTTTTGTGAATCTAAACTTTTTAGTTATGAATGTATTTATGATACAATTATGCTAGCATTAAACATTAAACTTAGACACAATGATGATCGAAGTTTTCGAACAAAATCCCTTGCTTATACCATGAAAAAAAGTATTAACATAAACATATTACTATTAGTTACTCCCTCCGTCTCAATTTATTTGTCAGAAGAGAGAAAACACAAAGTTTAATAAAAGTGGGGCCACTTTAATTTTCAACCACTAAAATGGAATATTCCTCCACTAGATTCTCTAGTTTTTACTAAATAAGGAAAGTGGACAATTAATTTGAGACATCCATAAAAGAAAATATGAACAATTAAATTGAGACGGAAAGAGTATCATTTAAATTCAAAAATACATGAACTAATATTTATATATTACAAAATGGCTACATACCGCAATGCCAGGTAGCCCAATTCCTCGTTTTAAACAAACAAAGACAAAAATCTTTAAAATTGTCTTTGTTCAATCTATCATTGTAATATGTTCAAAGAAAAAAATCTATATATCATTCTATTGAGTATGTATCTCATTTTTCTACTGGCTTCATTTTTATGCTAAAACCTTATGTTCCAATTTGTGGTATTAGGCATGCGAGTATACGAGATGTATGTTTAATCAGCAATAATCTCACTTATTGAAACTGTTGTTTAAAATACTCCGTAGTAACATGCCTAAAAACGACAAAAATGGAATAAATAGCGTTGGTCTCAAGGTGGGAGCAATTTTGTAAAGGGGAAGGTTATAAGCACAACCCTTTTGTCAATTCGAGCGTTAATTTCATAAGGCCACCAACCTGATCTATGTGTAGTGGGCGTTAAATTGCCTAATTTTTCTCAAAATCGCGCCCAATTAGCGCCCCTTTGCATTACACACGGGCGCGAATTGCCAAAAAAATTCACTCGGCGCCAATATATTCACGCCCTCCCCCTTGTGAAGTCCAAGAAAAATATTACCGTTTCATTATCAAACGGTTCCTTTTCAAAATCAAAAAAAAAAATACGCTCTTTTTTTTTTATATAAACCACACTCTTCTACACATATTTTTCACACACTACTTAAAACAAAAAAAAAAATCAAACATGTTCCCTAACCGTCCGAACTTTCCACACAACTACAATCCCGGTTTCGTACCACCTCGTCCCAATAACGATTTAGGTGAAGACCAAATCCTGAATGCGCAACTTTGGAATTTGCTATCACAATTGCCAAATTTGCCACAAATGCCGGCGATGCCACCACCGCAACCGATGCAAACCTTTCAAAACTACGGTTATGGTCCAAATTACGGGTTTGCAAATTTCAACCAACCCGTCACGTCTCAAGGCTCGGCGACCACTATAAATGTTGAAGAAGACGAGACGGTACCGGAGACGCCTCCGGAAAAGCAACGGGGCGCCGCCCCATCTCAACCAAGAAAAAGGTCACACAAGAAAAAAACCACTAACGAGCCGAGCAACCCAAGAAAAAAAAATACCAAATGTGGACTGATGATGAGACGGTGGCGTTAGGCAAGGCATGGCTAGAAGTTGCGGAGGATCCCATCGTCGGTATATATTTTTTTTTAATCGTTTTTTTTTTTTTTTTTTTATGAATCGTATTTTTTTTTTTTTTTTTTTGAATCGTATTTTTTTTTTTATGAATCGTATATATATATATATATATATATATATATATATATATATATATATATATATATATATATATATATATATATATATATATATATATATATATATATATATATTTTTTTTTTATTTTTTTTTATGAATCTTATTGCAAAGAAATATGGGCGGGACATCTTGCACCTCACGGGGGTGGAACGTCAAATTGCCGAATCGCTCAAAGTCGACATTGCAAAGAAATATGGGTTTATGTGATGCTTTCGGGTTCTAAAAATAAAATTATGTAATCTTTTTTTTTTTTTTTTTTTAGAATCATGTAATGTTTGGTTTTTGTTTTAATGAAATTGTGTTTTAGTTTTAAATTATATTGTTTTAAATAAAATTATGTAATCTTTATTTGACTAGAAAAAAAAAAAAAAAAAAAAAAAAAAAAAAATGGTGACACGTGTCAAAATTTGCCCCACCCACCATTACACACCTAAACAATTCAAGCCCTTTGCTGACTGGGCTGACACGTGTCAGATTTTGCCCCCATGTACAATATTTACCACTACACATAGCCTAAGAACACCAACCTGATCTATTTTTAAATAAATTAACTTTACAGCTTTTACCATTGTTTGTTGCTATTTTATTCCTGTAGCATTGTTTTATCTATTACATATTTACATGAAGCTTCAATATATTTATTTTATTTACTTTTTTTGTCTAGTTACATGAACTTTTAGTTGAAGTACCGTTAATTTGGATATTCAAGTTTTGATTTGTATCTACTGCTTGTGTAGTCACAGAAATACGTTTGCCAAACTATTGTTAGGTATAATAAGAAGTGAAATACCACTCGCTACTTAATCTGGCTCTGTTTAGTATATAGAGATGGCAACAGTGCCGGGTTTACGGATAATGGTTGATACCGTCCCCATCCCCAAAGTTCAATAGCTATTCCCATCCCCGTCGGGGGTCACAGTTAAGTCCCCATCCCCGTTCCCGATGGGGAAAGGGGATCCCCAATGGGGAATCGGGGATTTTTCCCCGTTACAAAGTTGACATATTTAATACATTTCCAATGGTGCAACAGTACTAACATCAAACAAAATTCATTCATTAGAGTAAATTCAAATATTCGACACAAAACATAACAAAAACATACGACATATCGTAAGTACGACTATAACTTGAAACAAAAATGCCAAATAATCCAACATGACAAAGGATAAGAAACCAATGACATGAGCAACTAGTTATCGGATTGAGAAATGAGTCGGTTACGACCTTTGTTTCTAAAATTCTGAAAGGTTATTTTCAAAGAGGATATTTACTATTAATTGACAAGATTTCA
This sequence comes from Artemisia tridentata subsp. tridentata, assembly GCA_021014915.2. Lineage (NCBI taxonomy): Eukaryota > Viridiplantae > Streptophyta > Magnoliopsida > Asterales > Asteraceae > Artemisia > Artemisia tridentata. The sequence goes on along the minus strand of CP139508.1, from coordinate 177,565,556 downwards.
AATATTATATACATATATAATGTATTTATACAGAAAAGATATTCGGGGACGGGTTCGGGGACCCGAGGGTGTTTCCATCCCCGCCTCCATACTCGCTTTTCAATATCAGGGATTCCCCACCCATCCCCATACCCAGTCAAATCGGGGTCGAGTATCGGATTCTCCGTTGGATTCGGATTTTTTTGCCATCTTTATTAGTATAACCATTCACTATAACTCTACAAGATTCAAATTCGGGTACATCAATAAATTTGTCATTTGCTTTTAAAATATGGGTTTGTCAAACTTGTGCCTATAGGGCACAAGTTAAGCTCACTAAAAAGGACTCTGAAACCTATGGAAAAAAACAAAAAAAACTCAGAGACCTATATAAGAGTACATTTTTTTGTACTTTTCTTTTTTATGGGTACCTAAATCCTTTTGATATGCTTAACTTGTGCCCCTAAGACACAAGTTAGAAAAATCCTTATAATATTATCCATAGTGGTCACCTTTAAAATATTTCTTATTAATTGTGGTTAGCGTCACATGCATTACTAATTTCATTTCACTCTTTCTTTATTCAAACCTCATTAACTCTTACTCATCATTTAACTATATTCCACTTAAGTACAAACACAAAACGCACACACACCACAAAACAAACTCCCTCACTAGTGAGGTGAAGAAATATACTAGATTTGTATCAAGTTTTGTGAGGTGAAGAAATATACTAGATTTGTTAACCAGAGGGACTACGTCTGGACGCTCAAATAACCGGTACCAATTTAATATCACATAGCAACTAATCTATACTTATTATCAATTATACCTAAAAGTTGAGTACCTTAATTCAATGCACAAGGGTGGTTGTGCACAACAATAAGTACCGTACAAACATGCCAATGCTCCACAAAAGCTCTCAATTGAATGTAATGAAATGAGGTGAATATGAAGTGTCTTTGGAATATAAACCAAATGTGATCATTAATCGGATGTATACAAAGAAACATTGCATTTACATTGCATTTAGTTACTGCAACACTTCATATTCATATGTAGCCTATAAATAACATATGCATTTCTTAAACTTTCCACATTGTGCAAATGTGCAGTTTAGAAATTGTGGTTCACTTGAGCAACAAGGATTTGCCAGAAACAAACTCACTTTGTGTTTGTTGTGTCTGTTTCATTTGTGCAGGCTTTGAAGTTTAACCTTTGGGCAGTGTCGTGTTGATCAGATCTAGAGTTAATCAATCATTCTGTTTTACACACATAAGTTATTTATCTCTCAATCTTTCGAGTATTGTTAGTTGATCATCTTTATCATTATTGTCTGGTATAGTTTGATAGTTTGAGGGTTGTAGTGACGTGTATATTTATCAACGAGTATTGTTAGTTGATCATCTTTATCATTATTGCTGTGTATATTCTGGTAAATTAATATATTTTCCTTATATTTATGTTTCCGTTGATGGTATTTTATCTTGGCTAATATTTTGGCTGCAAGCAGTGGCCTGGTACCGACAATCAAGAAAGATGGATGCTCTTCCTCAACTGTGTATTAAGTTATTGTTAAATCTGGAAATACGAACAGTCGGTTAGTGAGGAAACCATTTTTTTGATTCATTTTTTGTACAAAAAGAGAAAGAAGGCCCGGGTTTGAAGTTTGAAGTATAGCAGCAAGTGCGATTGCTTGATTCTTTGGGCCAAATCTCTTGAAGCCTATATATAATATGTATGTTTCATTGTTGTGGCAACTGTGATTGTCAACAAATGTTTACATGATAAGTTTTTGGTGTATCTTGCGATTTTCAGTAATTGTTATGAAAGCAAAAATGTGAATATCGCAATAAACATAATCACTTTACGTTCTCATTTTTGGGTTTCGCGGAGCATCGCTGCTTTGTGAATGCGCATATGTATCATTAGTTTCAAAGCGCACATCTGAAAACCTTCTTAATGTGCTTATAACTAAATTGTCAGATCGGTAATATGCAGAAAACACAATCAAATGTTCAAATGACAGAAGTATTCTCTTGCATCTTTATTAATTCAGTCTTTAGAAGATTTTTTAGAGAGAAAATATATTGAACTATTTGTTTCTCTATTATATGATGTTTCAATTATCTACTGCAAGGTTTCATATCTTGAATCTTGATTCGGGTTTATGGATGTACCAGAGATGTAGAACCTCCACGATTTACTGAGTCAAAAGATTGACAATAATTGGTTTCAAAGTATATATTTTAGGTTATCATGTCATATTATAAGTATTAGTGATTCATGGTATATACGTACAAGAACTGAGAGATAAGTAATATAAAATGAAAAATTGTATGTTGTATGACCTGATGAAAGGGCATAATATAATGAAGTAAATACATGGCAGTATGGAGTAATAGGTGTCAAATTGGTGCATGTATATATAAGGGACATTTATGCTGGAATATTATACATATAAAATGTGAACTTATGCATGTTTGTGTCCCTGTTCCTTTTTTTAGTTTTTTTTTTCAAAATTTATACTATAATATAACTAATAATGTGAAAGTGTCACTTGAGATAATATATTATTTTGAAATGCTACATTGTTAATGATATTATGTTGTGTATCACTGATCTCCTTCCCATGAACAATCAATGTAACGTATGTGGTAAAACTATTAATCTGTCATATTGATCAACATTTTTTGGGTCGTTCATGACGGGCAACGTTTGTTACAATGAAGCTATAGTACATCGAAGCTATAGTACATCTTACAAATATAATACATCGAAGCTATGAACAATCAAAAAGGTCGTTCATGACGGGCAACGTTTGTTACAACGAAGCTATAGTACATCTTACAAATATAGCTTCCGAAAGAGAAGAAGATTATTTGTACGTAATAGCACAAGGATTTGTTGAGGATATAACAACTGGGTTCTTTCAGAAAAAACTCGAACACTAATGATTTCATTCAAATGTAAGAACGATTAATATCAATATTTTCTACTATAAGGTAAACACATATCTATTGTCAACAAAGTATCATTTACACAAGAAAAATAAAGGAAAATCACTTATCAATTCTGTATATTTTTTTGACACATGACACACATAGAAGTTTGGAAGATTGTGAATGAGTGTCGATATATATGTTGTGACAAATAATATTGTCTTATTCATCACATTCGGAGGCTATGATTTGCATTCTCTAACCCTATTATTAAAACAACATTGAACATTCCTTAATATACATTTGAATAACATGGAACTTATATATTGTTTGTAACAGTGAACTATAACACGTGTATGATTATCACAAGTTAAGATGGTTTGTTAAAAGGGTTAACATGGTATATCAAGTAGGCATAAGCTTGGTTGTGTACGAGTGTGCATACATTTCGCAAGTGTTGATTATTTAGTCTGATGGTTGGATAACTCTCATCTTCCCTCTTTGGCCAAGCTATAGCATTATTAGACTCAATGCTTAAATATAAAGATTGTACGTAATGTTTGTGCGTGTTCTTCACTTAAATATATCCAAAAAAATCAGCCGACGAACAAACAAATCCAACTGTGTGCAACGCAATAAACTAAAAAAAAAAAATGGTAAATATACTTAAAAATTAACAAAATAACATCCTGAACTTAAAAAAAATGATTATAATTTATCTTTGTATTTATATGTTAATTGAAACTTTTAATGAAAATAAACTAATTCAAATGCAAAAAGTTATTATAACATTACTAGGCCTCTAAATATCAATTCTGCTAAAATAAATACAATACAACTTCACTAATAGGCATCTAAATACCATCACGTGCTACCCCGACCCGACAAACATAAAGATGCATCAACGTTACGGAAAACAATTTAATTAGTCAACAAACAAGCCTGTGCATCGCACGGGTTGTATCATGCAACTAATCTATACTTATTATCAATTATCAAATATTACTCCCATCGTTTTGAAATTATTGTCGACAAAAAACAATTTAATAAAAATACATTAATTACTACTTTAATATTTGTAAAAGCAAGAAAAAGACAGTTTTACCCTTTGATAATTAATTTATGCTTTATTTAGTTTTGTAAATAACAATATTAATTAGGGGTAATATGATAAACTTAAACAACTCCAACTTTTATATTTAGTAACGGACAATTATTTTGAGATATGAAAATATGGACAATAATATAGTTCATCCCCTTTAACATTCTCTAGTAATTTACTTTATATTTAAACTTATGTAAATATATTTATTTTTCCTAATACTTCATCCGTTTCAATTTATTAGTTCACTTTCAAATAGCACGTAGTTTAAGAAATACCTACTAACTGCACTTTTTAATAATCAAATATCATTTATATCAATTAAAGTCTCTTTTGATTGGCCAAATATCAAAATGGACAAGTATTTTGAGACAACCTAAAATAGCAACACGAACAAATAAACTGGGACAGAGTGAATATTAATTACCAAAAATTTTACTTTTCGAAATTTATCGTTTTTCAACTTTGTACTTCGTATTGTTTTTGTGATGGTTGAGAGCATATCTTTATTATATCCAAAGTCACGGGTTCAATTTAAAATTCTTATATTTATAAAGAGAAACTTATACGAATATTGACACCTCCCAATGCAACGTGCAGGCATTTGAAAACCTTGTTGAGTTCATTCCCATAGACCCATAATCCATAATTGCGGAAGACAGATGATTTACTAGACCTTGTGAATCTTGCGGTATGGTACTTGGAGTTCAAATTTACATATCTAGTCAGAAGGCCACTCCCTCCAGCCTAAAAGAAAGGCTAGGTAATATTTTCTTTCATATCAAGAAAATGAAATACTAGGTCAACTAAGTAGATAAATAAACGTTTACATCTGCTACAAGAGTGAAGATCGGTTTGCCACGTATTTTTAGTCAAAGACTGTAACTTCAATGAATCTATCTTGCCCCTATCGCCACACTAATCTCTACAAAGTACAAATACATAAATACAAATAATTGATGGTCTTAATCACGATTTACACACTATTAAGCTGTAACAATCTTCTTGGAAAAACCAATCAATATTATCCAAAACGTGGCATGTAAAAAACAAGAAATTTAACTTTTGCTTAAGTTAATTCATAGTAAAAAACAATTCCAAACTTGGCATTGTAATGACAATATGTTATAAATAGACAAACACATAAAACAAATAAAATTAGAGCTCACAACAAAAAAGAGTTAGATTAGTATATGATATCATGAGATTCGGTATTATATGTGCATTAGTTACGTTTGGTCTTGCTTATCATCGGTTGATGCATCCACTTATTGGTCATTTCGTATAGCATAAAAATATAATAGGGTCTGTTAAATATACGCTTAAAATATTGATTGGATAATTAAATTTAAAAAAATAAAGGAAAATGTGAGTGGATTAGGAATTTTTATAAGATGAAAGTGAAATAATGAGTCATGACAAGCAAAGAAGGTTGGAAAAGGTGGAATCTTCTCTAGAAAATAACACATCTTTACATGTCTCCCAAAGGACATTTTGTTTTTTTAATGACTTTATGAGTATAATTATATAAGTATTATCATAATTACACGTATACATGATCGGATGATAATAACTTCACACAAGCATTATTCTTTTTTTCCTTTTATAATGGTTTTCAAACGTCATCATTATTTAATTATTTTACTGATGTTGATACAACTCTTTAAAAAACGAGGCGTGCTCATGCCCGTGCGTTGCACCAATTGTATCTAAGTGTTCATTAGCTTAATGGTTGGTACTAATTAGGTTTACACTATTTAAAATATTGAGGCGTGGAAAACTCGTGCGTTGCACGAATTGTATCTTGATGTTCATTGCGCAATGTTATAATAATGTGTTGACTTGTTAACGTGATGGTGAGTCTAAAATATATAACAACGTATAACTTGTATATTCAAAAGCAATGTACTTTGATCAAATATCACGATTCGATAACATTGTAATTGATGCGACATCTGACGTAAAGGGCATTCCAGTATTTAAGTTATTTTTTCACATTAAAAGAGTATACGTGAAGAGACTTTTTTCTAATATGTACATTTATTGAGAAACAAAAGTGTATGTCTTTTCAAGTAATTGTACATAAAGTGACATACATACATGACCCCGTATATGTAACATATGCTATATATCTGAGTCGTAAAGTTCACTAATTAGGAATATATAGTGTACGTCGACTAATGATTAAAATATTGTAACTATCTATTAGATTATTGAAAGTGATTGATGGCTATTTAGTTTAATGTTGTGTACTTGCGTATTAGATAGGTGTATTTGACACGCAACAATAATTAAATTTAATTGCAAATAAAAGACTACTTGTAGTAATGTACAGTACTATTTGGGTTGTCTGAATATAACACACAGTAATTGCTTAACCTTTTCGACCACGGTTCAATGTTTCTTCACTTTCATTAAACCATGAGACTTTGGAATCAACCGCCATAATAAAAATATAGGAAAATGGTGCTTTGATGTTTAAACTCTTTCATTGCATTTTATGAAGGGACAAAATCCTGTCATACAACATTGATCTCAATCCAATAACACTTCGCTAATATGAAGCAGAATGTCAGTCGATCCAAGACACAAACGATAAGTTGATCAAACTGACAGAAGAGGCTTCATATTGTTCGACTTTGTACTGCTAGGATGTCGGGTTAGTACTGCTTTCAATACTTCACTTTGTACTGCTCGGGTTCTTTTAGTACTGCTCGAGAAAAGGTGTTTGTACTGCTACCGTTCGAATTTGCGAATCTTTACGAATGCAACAACATCCTATTCTTAAACTTTGCCAAGACACATTATACAATAGTCCTGCTTCTTCCAAGTCATATACAACTTTCATTCATAATGAAAATACATATGATAGCCCATATTTATGTTGGTTAGAAATAGAATAATATAAACAATTGATCAAACCAATTTCCAATAAAATTGCCGTTCAAAAAAAAAGATCAAACCAATTTCCATGTTATTGCTTTATTACACTTAACCGTAGTTGTAGAATTTCCAAAATTCCAACCATATGCATTAAAGAATTTTAATCAACATATTCATGAAAAATTCTAATCATCCTTTTCATAATATGTTTTTTCTTAGGTACCGTAGTAAGACGTTTGGCCATTCAAAAATCTATCTTTTAATCATATGTTTTCATAAAAATTTCGACATTAATCTCATAGCTTCAAACCTCAAATTTTTTACTCAAAACAATATGCTTCAAAAGAATTAGATTCTTAGCATGCATTATATCTTATAAAATTCATTCCCAGTTATATGTATCTATATCATATATATACTCATACACGTATAACTTTCGTCTTTGTTCCAACAATATACACAACATTAATAATTCTACATTATTTGCATGTTGACGATTCCCGATCATACATGTTACATAAAGTGAAAATAATTGACTCTGAAGATCAACACCTATTTGATCTATGTGTATCAATCATTCTCAAGACCCTTTCAATCAATTTTTGAACTTCTCATAGAAACTTCAAAATTATTGAAACGTCATAATACAAATATCGATGCGTTTCTTTAATATCATTTGTCATCACTTTGATATTAAAGGTAACCATCACAAATAAACATCCATTTTTGGTTAATTCTTGTCTCTATGGGGAGGCCGGCCTTTGATTAATGGAAGAATCAGATTAGTAAATTATAATCCTGGAACATGTAAGTTGCTTCAATACGTCCGCAGTGACGAAACCGCTCGATAAGCTGCAAATACAAAACAAACAGTTGCATTAAACAATACTTAAAATATGAAAATAACACATATAATTATGTACATGCATCTTGGTGTATAGTGGCCACATGATAGCGCTTCACAATCACAAAATGATCACCTACGTTGTCCTGCAACCAAATTAAGCATGTTCATGACCTACCACAACAATAAACTTCACATAAATTCATCAAACGTCTTAATATCGTGTAGACATTTTTCATCAATCTCTAACATAATAACACCTTAATCAACAAATTTAAGATCTGTAACGTCAATAGATATAGAACAACAACGTACAACAAAACACTGAACTTAACACGCAAATTTAAAAACAAAACACAAAGATATTGGCGTGAACCTGCACACGAAAAAAAAAATCATGAATGAAGATTTCAACTTTTGAAAATCAAGAATGAAGATTTGAACTTTTGTGTTTGTGCATGTGATTTTGGCCGGTTTATATAGGCATGGATTAGGTTAAATCATAAATTATTCTTGCAACCCTTTCACTTCATCTAACCAACCCTTTGCACTTCATCTAGCCAACTTTTAATTATATACTAAATACCATATAATCAATTCCGGCAACCCTTGCACTTCATCTCCTTTCATGATTGTATACTTATGATGGTTGCATTCAATAATGTTTGAGTTATACGTATAATAATTCATATACTCTACATATTGCTTAAACTACCTTGTACCGTACATGATTCTATGCACAATCACTCTTCCACATTAAATTAAGCACTTGAATCTTTAGATATAATAGATTTTATCAAACTTTTATCAAATCAATTTTTTTTTTTTTTTGATTGAGATGCATAGAACTCTTGAGGTTCTTGCATAATTATGAACATGCCTATTACTCAATTTAGGAGGTGTTTGTTTTGAGCTTATTTTTCGAGCCTCCTCTTAGCTTAATTTGTTGAAACTTTTCATAATTGTTTTCATACACATTTCTCACATTTGGCATTGTTTAAACTTTTTTTGAAAACCGAGTGAGTTTGAAATTGAAAACAATAAAATTATCTACACTAGAGTAAGCGGTCGAGTGCCCGTCTCAAAATTACCACTGATGTTCGAGAAAACCAAAAGATAAAATTATATAAAATAAATTTATAAACTCAAAATGAAGTAAAAACAAACACTCAAAAACACTAATCCAGACCCTCTAACCCGGTTAGAGAATTCATAATGCAAAAGTTTTTAATGATTTTTTTGCATTTAATGCATACATTTTTTAGTGTAGTTGCATTGAATGCATTAATGCATTAGTCATTAAGAACACCTACAATGGGAAAACCAAATAAAGACTTTTTACTAGTATTACAAAAAGCTTTTTGATATAGTTTTTTGCATTGCATGACTAGTTTTTTGAAAAGCAAACATCAAGTCCTTCATAGAAGTCTTGGGCATTAAATGAGATTTGCATTAAATTCATCGCATTGTAGATGCTCTAATGACTAATAGGTTTTTGCAAAAGCTTAATGTTGGTTAAGTTTTTTGTAAAAATCTTTTTGGAAAACCTCATGTTACAGTGCAAAAATGCTTTTCTAAAAGCTTTATATGGGACGGAGGGAATAGTAAAAAGCTTTTTATGGTTGATGCTCTTACCATTTAGGATACACACTTTAAAATTAAGTGGATGAGACGTCACTACAACTTTTACTCTTTTAGATATCAAATCAAAAGAGGTACATTCAATACTTCTTTAAAACAACAAGGTCCAGTCGGATACTAATGGTTTAGTTGAAGGTAGTGAATGAAATTATCCAAAGTAATATTGTCGATGACGAAGAATACGATGTCCAAAAACAAAGGGGACGGCAAATAAAAAGTATCCAAGAAAGAAAGAAAAAACACAACCGAGACCCCTCATCTCATCTCATCCAAATCCACCCATGCTTGCGGAGACACGGAGCCGCTCCTACCCCCAACACCTTTGGAACACACACCCATACATATATCATATCTCAACCTCATAACTTAACCATGGTTAGTATGTTACTCACTCCACTAACCCAATCTAAATATCAACTGCTCGTATTTTGATTAAAGTTTATTAATTATTTTGATTAAAGTTTATTAATAAAGGGTATGAATAACCTCACCCACAACATTATTAACGAGTGCTATACAAAGTTTATTCATGATGTTTTGCTTGTACTTTTTTGGTGTAGGCGTCATTGAAAATGCATGTTTCATGCACTAATAATTGATGATGTAATCTTTTTAAAATCCTTTTGATAGTTCATCTTAACAAATAATGACCATAAATATGTGCTTTGGTTTTGGTGTGCAGTGAATTTACACTCTGTTTATAACATTTTGCAACTCTCATGGGGAAGTAGTAGCAAACTTTTAATCCCCTACCTCAAAAAGTATCGTACTTGTTAGGTAAATTGTGCAAATTTTATGTACACGTAGTTTATCTAGGCTTAAAAATACCATGTTAAAGCTAACTTGTAGTTTAGTTTACACAGTTTTATAGAATTATTACAATATTACCATTTCAAATATGACTATTATTTTGTTATAAAATTCAGTTTCCAATATATTTACTAACAAATACAATATGCTATTTAATTGGATTGATCTTTTTTTTAACATATACAAAATTGTATCCACCAAGAAACGACCCAATAATTCCCAAACTTCTTGGTCTCTCTCTATATATTCCCTTTCCCCTTCTCCATTATCTTGTACAAACTTTCTCCCAACTTTTCATCAATAATCTTTCTAAAAACTCTTCATCACAACAATAACACACAAACACTTTTATTTATATGCTATAGACAATGAGTTGCAATGGTTGTCGAGTTCTTCGTAAAGGTTGCAATGATAATTGCATCCTTAGACATAGTCTTCATGGTATTGCTACTCCACAAGCTCAAGCTAACGCCACCGTATTCGTTGCTAAATTCTTTGGTCGTGCCGGTCTCATGTCCTTTCTCTCTTCTGTCCCCGAGTCTCAACGACCCGGTAATTATTACTACATAATAGTCTTATGTTTTTCTACTTCTAGGATTAGTAGGCCAAAAGGTCGGAAACCATGGTTACCAAAAAAAAAAAAAAAAAAAAAGAAAAAAAAAAAAAAAGCCTTCTAGGGTTTTTGTGTTGGCTTATTTTCAGGCTTATGAGCTTATTTTGTACGGCTTACTTTTCATAAAGACATAAACCTTTTTTTCCTGTTTATTTTAGATCTTATTTTCTGCTTTTTTATTTTTATATATTGTTATATTTCATTAAGAATAATAATTAACATGTTTATATTTTTGTTACAGCTTTATTTCAGTCACTATTATTCGAAGCGTGTGGGCGAACAGTTAATCCAATAAATGGAGCCGTAGGACTTCTCTGGACCGGAAACTGGCACGTGTGCCAGTCTGCGGTCGAGACAGTCCTACGAGGAGGAAGTATCCAAGCTATGCCAGAGATTTTCTCTGGCGGATCTACTCCAGTGATGACCGATGACAATGATTCATCGGGCTGTAATTTCGATGTGTCGAAATTAAAGCCTGAGGGCCTAGACCTAGGGCTGACGTCATCAGGCAGTGGTAGGGCCAGGCGAAGGGCTGATACGCCTTCGGATGTGTCTGAAACGACCACGTTGGAGTCCGAGTGTAGCGAATCGAAGCTTTTGAGACTGTTTTTATGAAGGAATAAAATGATATGAGATATATAGCTAACTTTGCTTATGATTTGTTATCATAAACTTTTTATTTTATTTTTTGTGTTTTTGTTTTTAATATCTCGGCTAAGAAAATGAGAACTAGATATGAGATGTTGCAAGAAAGATTTGATATATCATCAAATTAATTGTGATGTTTAGATCAATTTACGAGTATTTTGTTAGTTTATGATAATAACATGCAAATGATGCTCGAATTTTTGAATAGGCAATGTTGCGTTACTAATTTGCGAGTGGCATGTTTATCGGGTCTTTGGCTAAGATAATTTTTTAAGTAAACCATATGGACATACGGAGTATTTTTGAACTCTTTAAAAAGCTAATAAGCACTTAGATAACCAATAAGTTGAGCCAAAGACCTTCTTAGATACCATGTTTGTGTATCGGGAGGAAGGTCTTTTATAAATCTTTAGGAGGCATTCTAGATGACGTGTTTGTATTTGTGCTTGAGAAACTGATCTTTACTAGCATGTTTTCGACGTGTTCTCTTATGACAAACAATATATTCTTTTGCGATTTGAAAACACAATAATTAACACCAACAAATCACAATCCCAAATATCCTCCTCTGATTCTTGCAATTTGGATTAATAGGTCTCAAACTAAGAGCACTTGTTGAAACAACTTGATTCACTACAAGTAATGATCAAATAAATGTTTGGAAACACAAACATTGAACATTATCCAAAATTGTTTTTCAAGTGTATGAAAACACAATCACCAAATATACTACTTTAAGAGCAGCCGGTGTGGTCTTTGTCGTCCCTCACCGTAGTACCGGCCTCCCTCGCCATCCTTCGCCGTCCTCAAGGTGCTCGTGCAGACGGCGAGCTTGATTTTCTGACGAGTGGGCCATTTGGTTTGTATGAATTTTTTTTTTTTTTTTTTTTTTTTTTTTTTTAGTTTTGTAAATAGATATGTTATGTAGTTATTTTGTAAATAGAAATACATTAAACGTCAAATAGAAATTACATTAAACTACGATATGGAAATTAAAACGAAACTACAAATGAAACTACGATACGGAAATTAAAACGAAACTACAAATGAAACTACGATACGGAAATTAAAATGAAACTACAAATTAATGGAAGGTATCATCTGAGACCCAACCGTCTTCACTCAAAGAGGAATCAGGTGAGAACCAACCCATTTCCTAGTTCTTCCTCCGTTCTTCTTCATTCCTGGCTTGCTGCTCCAAACGAGCAGCTTCCTCTTGTAGTTCACGTTGTTCCATTTCTCGCTGGACTTCCAAATCTTGCTCCAGAAGTCTGAGTTCATCTTCTGTTAGACCAAAATGGATTTGGTTCTTCCGGTGGATTGTTGACTGCTTCATGTGGTGGAGTATTGACTGCTTCATGTGGTTGGAAAACCGGAAAGATATCTTCCGGTGGAGTATTGACTGTTTCATGTGGTGGACTTGGAAATTGTTGGGAAAAATCTTGGCGAGGAGGACTGGGGAATTATTGGGAGAAATTTTTTTTGAAAGACATTTGCAGTTTGGGGAATGATGAGTTTGGATCTTGAATATCTAAAGTTTGAATGTGTTTGTGTGTGAGAATAGTTTGAGAAGTCTAGGTATTTATAGGCTAGAAATCCACACGTTTTTTAAATTGAATTTGAATTTAAAACGGATATAAATATATCCCGCCCTCCTTTTTTAATTTGAATTTGAAATTTTAAATTTTAAATATCCCGCTCATTATGTTAATTCGAATTTTGAATTTGAAAGTTCAAACGGTTTTAAATACCATACCATTCTTAGCTATTTTTCACACACTTGTATATCAAAGTTCAAATATTTTTCACACATTTGAAATGAATAATCGTTGGTCTAAAGAAGAAGAAAAGTTGCTAGTTGAACTTTGGGTTGCAGTTTCCCAAGACCCAAGCTTCAACAATGAAAACTCCTTTTGGAACCAGGTTGTAGACATGTTCAACAATATGTCTAACGGTGACAATCATAACAGAAAGACGGTCACGGGTAAATGGACAAGACTTAGCAGTGAATGTCAAAAATTCAACGCTATTTACAAACATTTGCAGCGTATAGGCGGGGAGAATGACAGTGAGATTCTCAACAATGCAAAGACAATTTTTGAACAACGATTTGGGGGGAGAAGCTTCGAATACGTTCACGTGTGAGAAGTTTTGAGAAATATTTAACAGTGTTGTATGATTTGTTATCCGTATCGTGGTTATCTTTTTCTGTATCGTTTTTAATATGTTGTACCGTTAGTTTACGTTTGAATTTGAATAATACTCGTACGGTTACTTTTACTTTGAATATGAATTTTAAAATAGCCTCCAACGGCTAGTTTCCACTATAAAACCCACTTTCACAACACTTCATTTTCTCACACTACTTCTTATAAAACTCTCTCGCAAGTATCACTAATTTTAACATAAACACTATGGCTAACGAACCAGCAGAGGTGTAAAAGGCTCTCATCACCCGATTACGCAATGAACAAGAAAAAGAACTCAAACTGATTAACAATTTGCTAGGTGAGATAACTCGTATTATGCTACAGATGCATAATCGTGCTCCAGAGGTCGAAAGGTTGCGTGAGTTGCCTCAAGACCATCCAGCTATCAGGGTCGGTCTAGAAACTCTATTAAGAAATGATGAAACAGATCTGCAACTTCATGTCGCTTTGAAGATGGTTAGGGAGCAAGTGTTACAAGTGTGGGAGGAGAAGTCGGATCTCATCGACAATTACAAATCTATATAAAATTTCGTATCGTATTGTGATTACAAATGTATATAAAATTTCGTAGTATGTTTATTTTTTTCTTTTTTCGTGTATTTATTTTATGTTTCGTATGTGTTTTAATATGTTGTATTGTATTTTTATTTTTATGAAATAAATTTAGTTTATTTGGGTATTTGAATAAAAGAAATAAAAATAGATAGTGGTGGGACCCAAATGAATAAGTTGTGGTATGTTACGGGAGAGGGGTTGTAAGTTTTGGTATATTATGATGATGTGGCACCCTGTGAGGCCCAAATGAGAAGTTTTACCTCTTCATGATACCTGCTGGTCTAATAAATGATCTCAAACACCCTTTGGTGATAACCATGTTATGGATAGGTGAACAAAAAAAACAAAGAATAGCAATATTTGGGGCAGAGGAAAAGGGAAAGCTAATTGGCTAGTGAAGTATATGATGAAATTTGATTGGCTCTTGCATCCTACCAGGGGGCATGTAATATTTGGCTATGATACAGGATATTAAAAGAAGATGGATGGTTAGCATCAGCAAAGAAACAAGAAGTGTGAGTCAATTTGACCAAACATGTAGGGTCTACTAACCCTTGTGCCTTCCAACTGTTGTGTGTTGCTGCATATGCTCAACTTGCTATATTATTGTAGAGTATTATTATTAGTACTATTGTGGTCCTTTTTTCTTTTCTTATGAAAATATATAAAGTTCCAAATTTGACCCCTTAAATAAGATACAGCACCTTACTGGTTTATGAGACATACAATTTTTTTATTATTATTTTTTTCTTCATATTAGTAGCAGTTTGATAATGATAATTTATTCATATTGAGAAAAGTTGTTATTAGCTTGTTGTAAATGCAAATACAAGAGTTCTTAAGCTTAGTTCATGATTGATGCAAACAACGCGATATGATCACACTAAGTCTTCAACCTTCCCTAAAAGGAGAGATTTAATTTGTTTGTATTTGTGTGACGATGAACTAAAACCCTGTGAATTAATGTGTCAAAAAAGTCGAAAACCCTTTAAAGAACGCAAATGTAAAACGGAACTCTTCCAAAATATCCAAAAAGATAAACTATTAGTGTTTGTTAAGAAAATCACGTGTTCATATGTGCCACAAGCCACAATTGTTGACTCTTCAGTGGTACTGACTAAAAAATTGCGAAGATTACTGACATATCCCTGCATGGAGGGGTGTGTCTCAATATACCCCAATTTAGCGCCGTTTTTCAAAATACCCCAACATTCCCCTATATATTGTACGCGACATGAGGGTGATACAGATGTCAACATGCTGGGCTCGGGACAAAAAAATATATATATATATTACGCATGTCGCGTATATATATACGCGACATATATATATATATATATATATATATATATATATATATATATATATATACGCGACATGCCATAAAGTGTGCATGGGGAAGGAGCGTATCTTGCATGGGGAAGGAGCATGTTTCTGGAGCTTGAATGACCGATCAATGCCAAGTATTGAATATAATGCATGCATGTCGTGTATGATTTTAAGCATAACCTAGAAATTTTTTTCCATTTGCATATCTTTTGGCTTTGTGGTAGTGTTTGTTGTTACCGGATAAGATAGAAAACAACTTCCGGCAACAATTCACATAAGCTAGAAACATAGTTCCGGTGGTGCTTTGTTGGTGGTTTGGAGGCGTGGCAGTGGTGAAGTTGTGGTGGTCAAGTGGTGCTCCGGTTGTGCCGTTGTAGTGGTGTGGTGTGGTTGTTGCTGGTGGCGTTTTGTCGTTGTGGTGGTAGTCTTGTGGTGGTTGTGGTAGTGTGTACTGTGTCATAATGGCGGAAAATCGGGTAATTTCGAATTATAATTTTTTTTGTCATTATAATTATTGTTTATTTGTTACGTATATGTTTTGTAAATATATATTTATTATGTCTTTTGGTTATTTTAGGATTATCCTGTGCAAGTTACATGTAGGAGTAGGTTGTCTTTAATTGGTCATATTAGAAAATTGATATTGAACACCCCTAAGGAAAAATTGTTTAGAGAAACATGTTTTGGTTGGATGTTAGACATGCCGGATATGCAAGAGAGTGGGGTGTTAATACACTATTTTATATGCCACCAAGTTGCTTGTCAAGAGGGAGACACAAATATAGTTCCATTAAGATATCGTGTACGTACTCTTGATCGTTTAGGTGAGGTTGAAATTCAGTTTGGGAGGGAGGAATTTTGTATAGTTACGGGTTTAAGGTTTGGGACTGATTTTAGGGAGTCGTATATGGATGGACCTAACTTGTTTAGGAGACGAGTGTTCCCTTCTTCTACCGATTCCCGTAATATACAAGTTGGTACGTTGTTAAGAATCCTAAAAAACAAAGACGACTTTAATAAGTTGAGCGACATAGATGGTGTTCGACTTTGTTTGTTAGGTGTTTTGATGTTGGTGTTGAAAGGTACTGAGCATGGCAATATAGTGGACGGATTTTTGTTTAGGCTAGTCGAGGATTTAGATAAGTGGAATGTGTATCCGTGGGGGTCGTATGTATGGCCAACTTTGTACAAACATCTCCGGGATGCAGCATTTGAGCGTAGGGATAAGCACTTTGCTGATGGGAGGGACCCTAGTAAACTTCCTAAGTACACGTTGAATGGATTTGTATGGGCTTTCAAGGTATGTCATTTATCTATTTATACAGTTCATGTATATGTATATTTTATTATTATTATTATTATTATTATTATTATTATTATTATTATTATTATTATTATTATTATTATTATTATTATTATTATTATTATTATTATTATTATTATTATTATTTTTTGTTTTTTTTTAGATTTGGATATTGGAGATGTTCCCGAAAGGTGCTAGCCCTTATTTTTTCTGTCATCATCGAGTGTTGCATCTCCGGTCCGTTGCATGGAGTTTTAACAAATTGGTCGTTAGAGAACTTATTGACAAGGCGGCCAGTTGGAAGTTTACATTGACCATTGCGGTGTCAGTTTTATTATTGAAAAGCATGTATGCCCAAATGCTACTTTGGCAAAAATGATGGATCATGTGATAACAGACTACACCAGTGAAAACGAAGACGGAAAAAAAAATCATAGGACAATCAAATTACACTTTCGATCAAATGGTTGAATGGGCGGAACAAGAACACTTTGAGAATGAGGAAGCTAAAGCAGATGAACGTCATAGAGCCCTATGGAAGAATCGTTTCAATTATTAACAATATCAATCAATAAGTGTCTTGTATGCTTTAAGAATTTCATCTTTATATGATTTTTGGTATCAGTGTTTCAATAAACATTACCATAAGTTTCCAAATTAAACATTTATTCAAATAAGAGTAGAAACGTTCATTAATAAAATACAAACCAGTTAACACAAAACAAGATAAGCGCAATCATCTTATTTGTTGGGTTGAACAACATACAATTGTGCCACCCCAGCAGTAGCAGTACAAGCACATTCAACAAAAAACATTACTTCATCATCCTCAGTAATGTCAATACGATAGTTAAACGAAGCCAACTTACAGGACAAATTAATCGGAATATTTGGATCTAAATTGAATTTCTTCAACACCAACCCAACTAGCCCTGCGTACGTCAAATCATTATACATAATGACACCTCGATGCTGATCATCATAATGTAACACACATTTAAACTTCTTAATGTTAGAATCCATGGATACTGTTAAGAGAAGTAGCAAATATGTGAAGAAATCAAATCATAGCTAGCATAGCTAGCTTATATAGCAATAATTGAGGTCAGACAACTTTTTAAAGGTTCTGAACAATGAAATGACAACTCACTGACAATGTCGCGTACGCTTAAAATTTTACACGAAATATGACACTTTGAAATGACAACTCACTGACAATGTCGCGTACGCTTAAAATTTTACACGAAATATGACACTTTGAAATGACAAGTCCCTGAAAATGTCCTGTACAATTAAAATATATGATTTGACTACACAATGACACATATAGACTTTGTGAGTACCATTATGCATTTGTTACGGCTATAAATACCCTTTTTATTATGTCTCTAAAAGAGGATCACAAAACACAAGCATTCCACACAAATCAAACCCACTTTCAAACATATACTTTCAAACATAATTCAAACAACAAATTAAACACAAAAAAATGGCTTGTAACCTTCCACACACTGTCAAACAAGTTCAAAACTATGTCCAAAAACAAGTCGAAATAGACGACAAGGAACGCCAAGATGCAATTGTCGAAGTTATTAAGAAGTTTGAGCTGGCGAAGTTACGCAAACAACGCCTGAGAACACGATACGCAGCTTGCAAAGATATCTCTGTCGAGAGAAAATATGTGATCGACCAGTTTTTGGACGATGAGTATCGCAAAGACGCTGATGTTGTTGAAACATTGTGGGGTTGTGTGCAGAAGATAGAGAACGAGAAATCCAACAAGATTCGTTGGAGTTTTGAGGAGAATGTGGCAGCTGCTGATGCACCACAACAACAATTTGTGCAAGGTGCACCAAGTTCATCTACACCAAGGGTTGTTGAACCACAACTACCGCAACCTCATCTTGAACCATAACTACCGAAACCTGCTGATGATTGGAACTCTGAGGACGAGCGGGAGCTGAGCAGGATGGAAGCTGAGTTGGAAGCAGAGAGGTTTGCGAGCTTTGATCCGTATGACGACGGTTTCCGCTCCGACAACTCGCAGACCTGGGATCACCCAGATTATAATTGAAGTTTTAGTTTTTAAATTATTATTGTAATGTTTTAATTTCTGTTTATGTAACGTTTATGTTTTTTAGTTGTTTAATTCCGTATCGTTTCGTTTATGTAATGTTTACGTTTTATTAATAAAATTTGTGTTTGTGTTAAAAGATGTTTTTTTTTTTTTTTAAAAAATAAAATTAAGGAAGATGATGCAATATGGGTTGCCACTGTGATGAGAGAGATAAATATAGGTTGAGGAGAGAGAAAGCTGAGGTGGCAGCCGGAATGATGATGCAATATGGTTCACCACTGTGAATAGCCTAAACCGATTCGTTTTCAGGTGATGCATTGTGTGACATTGTGTTTGAAGAAGAATACAGATTATTAGATGAGTTGTGTGTGTATTCATCATACAGCAATATGGGTATTTATAGACCCACTGATCTGATAACCCACAAAAAAAAACCCTAATATCACACATGCCTACAAAAGAAACAAACCCTAAAAAATTTTCAGACACATGCACACTTTATGGCATGTCGCGTATATATATATATGTCGCGTATATATATACGCGACATGCGTAATATATATATATATATATATTTTTTTTTGTCCCGAGCCCAGCATGTTGACATCTGTATCACCCTCATGTCGCGTACAATATATAGGGGAATGTTGGGGTATTTTAAAAAACGGCGCTAAGTTGGGGTATATTGAGACACACCCCTCCATGCAGGGGTATGTCAGTAATTTTCGCTCTAAAAAATTACAAAAGATTAGGGTATAAATGGATCAGAAATGAATCTTATAAGATCATACTTGATACTTGTATCAAGCATAATTTTTTTTTTTTTTTTTTTTTTTTTTTTTTTGAACATTCAACGGGACGGCTAGTCCTTGAGTTTACCTGCAGTGACATCCAATTGGGCAGTATGCAGTGACTACAAGGCACTAGCGACCGATGAAGTCTGAGAACCACAGGGGAGGGAAAACCCCCAACTAAGCAGCCCGAAGGCACTACACTTAATTGGAAGAAAACCTTGCCCCCTCCAAGATTCGAACCCGCGTCAACGGGAACAACCCCTTCATTGAAGGACTTGGGATACCGCTGGGCTGTGAACCCATAACATATGATGAAGAATGAAGACCGAATAAACAAGTGGTCCTGATCCATTAATGTATACTCACTACGTGTCAAATTAATAGTCTCTCTTTCAATTTTGAATTTTCCGAAAATTATTGTCCCCTTTTAAATATAGTTGTGAATAATTTAGCAAGTTTACCATATTGCACCTAATATTACTAAAAATTACAAACATAATTCAAAATTTTAATTAATTCCACAAGGGTAAAAGTGACATTTTGCAAAAAAGTAAGAGAGAGAATACAGTAACGATTATATTTTCTTAAACTGTGTGTTTTTTGTCAGAGACAATAATTTTGGGACGGAAGGAGTAACATTTTACATACAATCCAATCAGTTTAATTGACACATCTTTAAAAATGCGTCAATTAAAACACATTCCATATGTCGTTTATATCTTCTTCTTTTTTTGAACAAGTCGTTTATATCTACGTTTGATTGCATTTTCTAACTCTTGTGTGCAAAAATACTACGAGTAGTAATGAATTACATATTGTGTATATCAGTATATGCAAAGATCCTTGCTTTGAAATTGTTAACGTAGACAAAAAAATCTTCACAAATCCTTGTGAAATTTCTTTGTTTTGCAGATACATTTGCAATATCGGTCACCCTTGAATTCTCGTGTGTGTTTTTTTTTGTTTTTTTTTGTTTTTTTTGTATACCTGGGTTTCCGACTCGACATTGCGAGCCGACTAATCCTAGGGCGACTACCCTTTTTGGATAGCCCGGAGTCATCGCAGTTGAACCTCCGTGGCCAATTAATTCTCGTATTTTGTCACCCTTTGAAGATACATTTGCAACCACGAGGATTAGGAACAAAAAGAGAGAAAAGGGGAAAAAAGAGAGAAAAGAAGAGGAGAGGAATTTGTTTTTGATTTTTAATCATGTGTTCCTGTGTTGGAAAGAAAATAAGAAGGATGTAAGCAAAAAATGCTTTAAAATCACCATCTCAAATTTTGGCATAATTCTCGCCCTCTTTTCTTCTCTCCGTAAAAACTCGGGAATGCAACTTTTTTTAATTTCCTTTTCACTTCTCTTCTTTTCTCACCAAATAAAAACTTGGGAACAGGTGCCGTGGTTGTAAACATAGTACGAGAATAACATATGAAGTTTTTCTCGGTATGTCAACAACTACTTGTGTATTGGGAATTAAATATTCAAGAAGTTTAATATCGGGTTCTATTCAAAGAAATACTCTAAGTGTGATTCTGCTGCTAGTGCATTTGGTTCCTGCTGGTAATGTTTGTTCCTGCTGCTAGAACATTTGATTCTGCTGCTAGCGATAAATGATTCTGCTGCTAGGCTTAACATTCTGCTGCTAAGTGGATAAGTATGAAAAGATATTATGTATACTTTGGTCAACAATATACGGTAGATAATATCTTACCCCATGTGCTTAGTTAACAAGTTGTGTACACAGATACATGTTGTATCTTATGTACTGACACACTCAAGATAAGTTAGCAAGTAGTTTGACTAGACTTTAAGCAATATTGTAAAGATCTTCTTGGACTATAAAAGAAGATCTTAGACTAGATATTAGATAATAAGTTGGTTGATATTGTAAAAACACTTAGAACTTTCATAACTGTTAGAACAAGAACAAACACAACAATATCACAAGATATAGAAACTTAAGATTCAAGGTTGTAACCCTAGTTATAATTCAAGATCACTCGTATTATTATCATTAATAATATTGAATCGTTTGGTGTTAATCTTTCATTGTTCATTGTCATATAACAAACACAACTGTTCCATTTCCATAATCATAATAACCTTCTAAGTGTGATTAAGTAGATTCCGCATACTTAATCATATTAACTCAATATATCATACACACAAAGAACAAAAGGTTTAACCACCTTAACCGTGTGTCGAATCCTAACAAGTGGTATCAGAGCACAGGCTGATATTATTGATTTAGAAGAAGAAGCTGAAGAAATGGATGTTGAATCTATTCAGACAAATGTTGCTGCAAAGATTCCCATGCTCAAACAGAATGAGTTTGAGATGTGGAGGCTGAGGATAGAGCAATATTTCCAAGTGCAAGATTATGCACTTTGGGAAATCATTGAAGATGGAGACTCTTACCAGCCTACCACCACTACATCAACAGTGGACGGCAAAGTGGTGTCAACTCTGCAGACAAAGCCATCATCTGCAGAAGATAGAATAAAGAAGAAAAATGACTTGAAGGCAAGAAGCATGCTGATGATGACCATTCCCAATGATCAACTTCTAAACTTCAGCAAGTTCAAAGATGCCAAGTCATTATTTGAAGCTATTATTGCCAGGTATGGTGGAAATGAAGCCACCAAGAAAACCCACAAGACACTGCTCAAGCAGCAGTTTGAAAACTTCTCCTCTACATACAATGAATCTCTTGACCACATGTTTAATAGGCTTCAGAATATTGTGAGCCAACTTGCTATTCTTGGGATTGAAATGCCTCAAGAAGATTTGAACTCAAAATTTCTGAGAAGCTTACCAGAAGAGTGGGCTATGCATGTTGTTGTCTGGAAGAACAAGCCAGACTTAGACACCATGGAACTGATGGACTTGTATAGCAACTTCAAGATTGTGGAGCAAGATTTGAAGAAGAATGGAGGTACTAGTTCTAATACTGGGAACAAGGCATTTATGTCAACTCCTAGTACCTCAAAATCAAGTGAAGAGGTGAAAGTTGTTAATGATGTTGGTGCTGCTAGTTCATCAAGTAGTACCATTAGTATTTTGGATGAAAATACTTGTTGTGCATTTCTTACAAGTCAAAATAATGGGTCCATGCTCACCTATGAAGACCTCCAAGAGATCCATGAAGATGATCTGGAGGAAATGGATCTAAAATGGCAAATTTCTCTTCTTAGCATGAGAGCCAAGAAGTTCTATCACAAGACGGGGAAGAAGCTCATAATCAGCAACACTGATGCTGCTGGTTTTGATAAGTCAAAGATAGAGTGCTATAACTGCCACATGATGGGTCATTTCTCAAGAGAGTGCAGAAGACCAAGGCATCAAGATAGCAAGAATAGAGGTTTTGGAAGCAAATCCAAAACAGAGGAGGTTATTGAGCCAAAAGCTATGGTAGCTATAGATGGCTTAGGTTTTGATTGGAGCTTCATGGCAGATGAAGAAGAAACTCCTACTCAGATGGCACTTATGGCTTTTTCTGCTACTGAGGTACAAAATCATAAAGCTTGTTCTAATACTTGCACTGCTCTTAATGCTCTACAGGTTTTAATCAAACAATATGATGATAAAAAAAAGAGCTAAGCAGCACTTTTCAAAACTTTATAAACTATAAGTGTGGATTAGAGACTCTAGAGAAACAAATCACACACTATAAGAAAAATGAATTAGCTTTTTCTGATGACAAAGCTCTCCTAAGACAGGACATATTCTTTAGAGATGCTGAAATTAAGCTTTTGAGAGAAGCTTTTGATAGGGTCAAAAAGGAAAATGAAAACATTCACTTGACTACACAGGCACTAGAACATGCTTCTAGAGGTGTGCACAACATAGTAGAATGTCAAGTGATTAATTGAGCTAAGTCAGGAGTAGGATATAAGAGTGTCCCACCTCCTTATAGAGGCATCCCAAAACCTCCAGGGATTGACCTAGGAAATTCAGGTTTACCTGAGTTTCAAGAACCAATAATGGAATATGGTTCTAAGACTACTGAGAGTCTTAAGGTAGAAAAAGTAAGTAAAAGTTTAGATAAAACTTTACTTTATCAGGACAAGGTGTCCTTTGTTAAGAAATTAGATGCTATAGTTGTTGAAGACTGTACAACTGATAGTGATGAAGAAGAACATGTTATGTCTAAACCTGAAGTGGTTAAGAAAGTAGGAACAAGTGTTCCTAAGATAGTCAAACACAATACTGATAGGCCTAAATCAATCATTAAGCATGTTAGGCAACCAGTTAGATATTGTGAGCAATATAGAACCACCAACAAGCCCAGAGGTAACCAAAGGAATTGGAACAACCTCAAGTCTAACCAATTAGGTGATGACTTTGCTTTTTATAACAAAGCTTGTTACACATGTGGTAGTTTTGACCATCTTGCAGCTTTCTGCAACCATTGGGTAACTGGGTATGAAAACAATAGAGTGAACCAAAAAAGGCAAACACCTAAAACTCACTTTCACTCTAGTTCTAGTGTTAATAGATCAAAACCCAGAACAGTCTCAAACAAGTCTATCTCAAACACTGATCCTGCTGGTAGAAAAATGGTTCCTGCTGCTAGACTAATTGTTCCTGCTGCTCGACCATCTATGACTGTTAACCCAAAATCAACAGCTAAGGGTGCAAAAACATTTTTCAAACATGCACCAAAGACTGTTCTAAGGCCCATTCAAACAAAAGCAGTGGTTCAAAAACAAGTTTGGAAACCAAAGGGTAGAACTGAAAAGTTAATAGTTCCTGCTGCTAAGCAATTAGTTCATTCTACTGCTAAGGGAAACAGGGCAAATGCTGTTAAGGCCTCAACATGTTGGATTCTAAAATCCAATGTTGCATCAACTATCCTTAAAAGATTAAATTACATTGATGCAAGAGGCAGATCCAAGTCAGTAATGGCTTGGGTCCCCAAAAGAAACTAATACTTCTCATTTATGTGCAGGAACATTCAAATAATCAGCAAGAGGATCAAGGATACTCAAATAGGGGATGTTCAAGGCACATGACAGGCAACAAGTCTTATCTCTCAGATTTTCAATAAATAGATGGAGGCTATGTTACCTTTGGAGGAGGTATTGGTGGCAAAATTTCCGGTAAAGGTACCATTAAAACTGGAAATTTAGATTTTGAAGATGTGTTCTATGTAAAAGAGCTAAATTATAATCTTTTTAGTGTCTCACAAATGTGTGACAAAAAGAACAATGTTCTTTTCTGTGAGACTGAATGTCTTGTACTTTCTCCTGATTTTAAGATGCCTGATGAAAGTCAAGTACTTCTTAGAATTCCTAGAAAGGGCAATATGTACAGTGTAGACATGAAGAACATTGTTCCTAAAAAGAATTTAACTTGTCTTATTGCAAAGGCCACATTGGATGAATCAATGAAATGACATAGAAGGCTTGGTCATATTAACTTCAAAACCGTAAATAAAATTGTTAAGAATGGTTTGGTAAGAGGTTTACCTCAAAAACGATTTGAAAATGATCAAACATGCATTGCTTGTCTTAAAGGCAAACAACACAAAGCCACTTGTAAGCCCAAGATTTTTAACTCTATCAATCAATCATTGTTTATGCTTCATATGGACTTATTTGGACCTGTTTCAGTAAGTAGTATAATGCATAAGAGATATTGTCTTGTTATAATTGATGACTATACTAGATTTACATGGGTTTTCTTTCTATCTACTAAGGATGAGACTACAAGCATCCTTAAGACATTCATTACACAGATAGAAAACCAAGTAGACAAGAAAGTGAAAGTCATTAGATGTGATAATGGGACAGAGTTTAAGAATAGAGTTATGGATGATTTCTGCAAAGAAAAAGGTATTAGGAGAGAATTTAGTGTTGCTAGAACACTACAACTGAAGCTGCTAGAACTATGTTAGCTGATTCTAAGCTACCTATAACTTTTTGGGCTGAAGCAGTCAACACTGCTTGCTATGTTCAAAATAGAGTTTTAGTTGTACAGCCTCACAATAAGACATCATATGAACTTTTTAGAGGTAGAACTCCTGCAATAGGATTTCTTAGACCTTTTGGATGTCATGTGACAATTCTCAATACCTTAGACCATTTAGGAAAATTCGATGGTAAAGCAGATGAAGGATTCTTTGTTGGATATTCTCTTAATAGCAAAGCATTTAGAGTATACAACACAAGAACTATGATTGTAGAAGAAAACCTACATGTGGAGTTTTTAGAGGATAAATCCAATGTAGAAGGTCAAGGACCAAAATGGCTATTTGATCTTGAAACTCTAACAAAATCAATGAATTATGTGCCTGTTGTTGCAGAAACTAATGATTTTCAGGTTCACAAGCAACAGATGAGGCAAGGTTAGAAAAGGAGACAAACCAAGATCATGTTTGGATGCCAATATGGTCAAGTACAAGTGTGGAATCAACTTCAACAACTGATGAATCTTCTTATGGCAAAGCTAAAGAAGGTGTTGAAGATGAAAGGAAAGAAGATGGAACTCAGGAACAACAAATTATTTCTGCTGGTGATTCTGCTGCTAAGCTTACTGATTCTGCTGTTAGGCCAAATGATTCTGCTGCTGGCCCTTCAGAAACGAAAGAAGTAGAATTCTCAGATAATGAGGTGGATTTCAACAATCTTCCATCAAATTATCAAGTTCCTTCTACTCCACAAACAAGAATTCACAAAGTCCACTCCCTAGATAATGTGATTGGAGATGTACAATCAGGTGTGAAGACAAGACAACAACTGATGTCTTCAGACCAACAAGGACTTCTTGATGCCCTTTATGCTTCAAAGCAGCATGGGTTTTCAAACTCTTGCTTGTTTGTATGTTTTCTCTCACAAGATGAACCAAAGAACATTCTGAAAGCCTTAGATAATTCAAGCTGGGTAGAAGCTATGCAAGAGGAGCTTCTTCAGTTCAAGATTCAGAAGGTATGGGTGCTAGTTGATTTACCTAAGGATGCAAAGGTAATTGGCACTAGATGGGTTTTCAAGAATAAAAGGGATGAAAGGGGAATAGTGATTAGGAATAAAGCTAGATTAATAGCTCAAGGGTACACACAACAAGAAGGAATAGACTATGATGAGGTTTATGCTCCAGTAGCAAGGATTGAGGCAATTAGGCTTTTCTTAGCTTATGCTTCATTTTTAGGCTTCACAGTTTATCAAATGGATGTCAAGAGTGCATTTTTATATGAAACAATTGAAGAAGAGGTGTATGTTTCACAACCTCCAGGCTTCATTGACCCACAACATCCAGACAAAGTGTACAGAGTAGTTAAAGCTCTCTATGGCCTTCATCAGGCACCAAGAGCTTGGTATGGAACACTAGCTTCCTACTTATTAGAAAATGGATTTCAAAGAGGAAAGATTGATCAGACACTTTTCATCAAACAGCACAAGAAGGATATTCTGTTAGTGCAGGTGTATGTGGATGACATTATCTTTGGATCTACTAGGAAGGAGATGTGTTTAGAGTTTGAGAAGCTTATGCATGATAAGTTTCAGATGAGTTCTATGGGAGAACTCACATTCTTTTTGGGTTTGCAAGTTAAACAGTCACATGAAGGCATATTTATTAGTCAAGATAAATATGTTGCTGAGATACTAAGGAAGTTCAACTTTGCTGATTCAAAAATGGCAAGCACACCAATGGACTCTAAGAAGCCTCTTCTAAAAGACTTAGATGAAGAAAATATAGACGTACACACATACAGATCTATGATAGGCTCCTTGATGTATCTTACATCATCTAGACCTGATATCATGTTCTCTGTTTGTGCTTGTGAAAGATTTCAAGTTACTCCAAAGGTTTCTCATTTAACAGCAGTCAAGAGGATTTTTAGATATCTCAAGGGTCAATCAAGGTTGGGTCTATGGTATTCAAGGGAATCTCCTTTTGACCTGGTAGCATTTTCGGATAGTGATTATGTTAGTGCTAGCTTGGACAGAAAGTCAACAACTGGAGGATGTCAATTCCTTGGGTGTAGACTTGTCTCATGGCAGTGTAAGAAGCAAACAATGGTGGCTAATTCAACAACTGAAGCTGAATATGTAGCTGCTGCAAGTTGCTGTGGTCAGGTTCTATGGCTTCAAAACCAACTCCTTGACTATGGGTACAATTTCTTAAACACTGTTATTCATATTGATAATAGTAGTACAATTTGTATTATTAAAAATCTAGTGCAACATTCTAAAACAAAACACATTGAAATTAGACATCACTTTATAAGAGACTGCAATGAGAAAAGATTAATTCAAGTACTTAAAATTGCTTCAGAATTCAATTTTGCAGATCTGCTAACCAAAGCTTTTGATGTTGGAAGGTTTCAGTACTTGGTAGCAAGTATTGGAATGCTCAATCCTCAATGATTTTAAACTTTGTGTTTTTGTAAATAAATTTTTGATTGTGCTGCTAGTTTTAAAAGATACTACTGCTATTACAAAAGTTTGTGCTGCTAGTACAAATTTAAATTGTGTTATTCATACAGTTAGTCCTATGATTATTCTAATACAAGACAAGTACTTTGTACATTGTTCTTTTGGTTTTAGACTAACAATTTCAGGTATGATCATGTGAACACAAAAGGATGTTTCAAGTGAAATGGAAGCAGCAGAATGATAATATCCAGTTGCTACATATTAGGTTTATGATGGACTGAGTTTGGGAATTTAAAACTCCTTAAAACTTCTTTCTTGAAACCTAAGTATGAAATTTCACATTGAATTGATGACTTAGTTGATCAGATAGTAACTGATGCAACTCACTTTCTATCATTTTATACTTTCAAGTATAATGAGCAAGTCTAAGGACATCTGATAGAAAGAACAGCTAGTAAAAGTGAATCTAACACTTGTGTTAGAGGTAACAATTACTATGAGCTGGAAACCTTGTCAGGAAAACTCTTTGAATGAGTTTATCTTTACACAGGCAGTTATTTATAACTGAAAACATTGGTTCTCACACAACCAGAGGTTGCTTTAAACCGAAATTTTGATTAAGTGTCTGTTATACACTTAATCCCTTCAAAGTGGTTGAAAGCAGTATGGTTTCATAATAAAATCATATACATACTTCTAAGGCAAAAGTTTCTTAAAAGGATTTTCAAAGAGACTCACAAAAACCATCCATTGATGGACCATGAGTCAAATGCCCCATGAATCACCTCTCATAGGAGTTAACACACCTAGAAGTGATGAGGGCAGCAACTTAAACTCTTAAGGAATTGATGGCTTCATGTACAATATTGTCTGATAACAAGTTCTCATTGGTAGATCAGATAATGGAGAAAGAAATATTTTGGTACATAGTGAGAGATCTTCCAAACAAGGAGAGGATAAAAATTTTATTTGCTTCAGGGGAGGAAACATCTCAGGGGAGGAAATAAAAGCCCAAGAAAGGAAGACAAACCCAATGTAAGGGAGGAAAAGACAAGAGCATACAAGATGATGACATGGAGGTTGAAAATGACAAGAACATTCCAAAGGAGAAAGTTCTATCTAGGTCAAACGAAGAAAAGTTTCAATTTCAGTTTACCACGTTTGTTCATCACTTGCAAAGGCATGCTGATAGATGATTTCACTTGTTGAAACAAGCATCCAAGATACACAGCATCATTGCCTCTTATAATTCCTCCATCCAAGGAAATTGCACCATCTTTAGGATGTGTGTTGATATTGTTAAAGTCAAAGAACAAAGCAGATGAATTACTGAGAAAGATATTCAATCTTGAAGAACAGAAGTGTTTGAAAGATCTTCACAATCCATAATTTAATTCAGAAACATGTTGAAATGGATTCACATGTTTAGGGGAGGATTGTTGGGAATTAAATATTCAAGAAGTTTAATATCGGGTTCTATTCAAAGAAATACTCTAAGTGTGATTCTGCTGCTAGTGCATTTGGTTCCTGCTGGTAATGTTTGTTCCTGCTGCTAGAACATTTGATTCTGCTGCTAGCGATAAATGATTCTGCTGCTAGGCTTAACATTCTGCTGCTGAAGGATTTTGCTGCTAATGTACATTCTGCTGCTAAGTGGATAAGTATGAAAAGATATTATGTATATTTTGGTCAACAATATACGGTAGATAATATCTTACCCCATGTGCTTAGTTAACAAGTTGTGTACACAGATACATGTTGTATCTTATGTACTGACACACTCAAGATAAGTTAGCAAGTAGTTCGACTAGACTTTAAGCAATATTG
The DNA here is from genome assembly GCA_021014915.2 of Artemisia tridentata subsp. tridentata. Classification (NCBI taxonomy): domain Eukaryota; kingdom Viridiplantae; phylum Streptophyta; class Magnoliopsida; order Asterales; family Asteraceae; genus Artemisia; species Artemisia tridentata. The sequence continues at coordinate 177,535,620 of CP139508.1, read as the reverse complement.
TAAAGATCTTCTTGGACTATAAAAGAAGATCTTAGACTCGATAATAGATAATAAGTTGGTTGATATTGTAAAAACACTTAGATCTTTCATATCTGTTAGAACAAGAACAAACACAACAATATCACAAGATATAGAAACTTAAGATTCAAGGTTGTAACCCTAGTGATAATTCAAGATCACTCGTATTATTATCATTAATAATATTGAATCGTTTGGTGTTAATCTTTCATTGTTCTTTGTCATATAACAAACACAACTGTTCCATTTCCATAATCATAATAACCTTCTAAGTGTGATTAAGTAGATTCCGCATACTTAATCATATTAACTCAATATATCATACACACAAAGTACAAAAGGTTTAACCACCTTAACCGTGTGCAGAATCCTCGGTATGTCAACAACAACTACTTGTATATTGGGGTGTGTAAATTGCTCCTTAAACTGAGTTATGAATATGTTCAAGAAATCGAACATTCTAACAGGAAAATTCATAGCTGTTTGTGACATTACCTCAAACAATTTAAAGCGAGTGTCTTGATGAACACATTGCCTAAACCACAACCACTGTAGAGAGGCCAACTTCAATTTTGTCGCAGCAACTGCAACGTCATTCGTTTTCTTGTGACCGAGTCATGAAGATCTGAGGTTGTAGCCCATGGGTTCAGTGTTTCATAAGCATTAATTTATCTCATAGGATCATACCATAATTAATTTGAAAATGTCGCAAATGCACTAAAATGAGTGAGCAAACAATGTAATATGTATACTTTAAGCCAGCATATATAGATCTTGAATCAATATGGACAAACATATTTTGAAACAAAATATATTATCAGGTTAACATTATGTTTTGATGTACATTCACTTGTAGGAAGCTTTGAACATACACATAAACAATTTATATTGAAAATAGAGAATTTGTATATGGTTATTTGTATGTGGTTATACCTAAATCGACTGATGCCATGATCTCACACACAAAAAACAAATGTTTAAAGCAATTAACATTAATACGTGGTGATCATACTTCTGTTATATGTTTCAGCTTTATCAATGTGTCTTCAGCTTTAGCGTTTAACCGCCACTGCAATAATTTCCAATAAAATTAAAGCCTTATTATGTGTGCTTCAAAAGCCAGATTCTCATTCACCTTTCTTCTCTAAGGCATCGACAACAAAACTAACCAGTAATATTAGTAGCAATGGCTCCAAAAACAAATTTTCTTACAGGAACTACTCAGTCCTCCCATTGGCCACAAAGCCACTGATGTGAGAGACATACTTGGCGACCCAGGTCTCATAATTCCACTTGGTGTTATCATTGTTTAGGGAGATGATACTGGATGATCAGTCAATAATTTTATTGAAAATACGAACCTTGGTGAGGCTACTAATTTTGATAAATATCATTACAGCATGGCCCAAAGTAAGACTTGATCTACTGCTGACACCCATGGACGTCGGTTCTGATCTCTGTGTTCATATATCGATGTAAAGGTTTAATCCTATTTCTGGATTCAATATTAGTTTGATGGGTCTTGTATGGACAAAGGTCTTGATCCATGGATTTACAACCAGTGAACACATGATCTCCTAAGTCCTAATCCATTTTCAACCTGTGTGACGGGTCTCCTTTGGTCACCGAAACTGACGATTTAATCGCCTGGGTATAAAACATATGTATGATATTCAGCTCCTAGTGAACCGACAATTGCACGAGAACCCATGTTTAATATCTGTTTATGGCCTCTTTTATAAAGAGATGTGACATTTCCAATTGCCTATCAATTTCAAAAGTGGTTGGTTTATCATCTTCATTGTCAAATTGTCAATCATGAAATCTGGGCAAGAAGTGTGAACTAATATAGGTTTATAGTATAACTAAAGTATTCTTTACCATTAACTCCTAAACGGGATCACCAAATTACACTTCTACAGATTTAGAAATAAACAAATGGCAGAATACAAACCAAAAGCAGGGAACACGGAATACAAATACGAAAAGGTTACCTTCATATTGAAGTCTAGAAAGATGAATCGCCTTTCCAAGAACCAAATGAAAGAATGAAATAAAAGGAAATCCAAAAGACATGGAAACACCAGCTCTTTATACAATGCAATGTCCTAACTCCTAATCATGTTCATTGACAGAAAGATTAAACAAATGATGGTGCATTTACACTCTAGCTTCTATCATAAACCAAATATCAGAAGACAATTGTTGATCAACACTTTACAGAGACTATCAAGAACGAAAGAAAAATATTGCTTAGCTTAAACCACCCTTGTCTCCTCGGCCACTCTCCTTTCCTCTTCTTCTGCTTTAAGCCATGCAGCCTGCAACAAAGAATAACATAAAAGTAAGAAGAACATTTAAGTTCCAATTTTCAAGATAAATGACAATAACAGATACAAGACCAAGTGAAATTTAAAACTTACCTTGTCTCTTTGAAGTCTAGAGACATGTGGACGTATCGAGTTTCCAAAGCTCATGCCTCCCCATGCTTCCTGCAATTCTCTCTCCCTTGCTTCTCGCCTAGCCAGCACTGGGTTTTTTGTTTGGTTGTCGGGTACATCCACATTAGCAGCAGCCACCTTTTCCCTACCGAGTCTTGACTTATGTTTGATCATAATTTGGTCCAAACTCCCTTCACCATGTTCCAAGTCTGCATTTTTGTCCTTTCTTTTCACCTTCATTTCCTCCATGTCCCCAAATGCCATTTTCTCTTTCTCAAGTCTTGAAACATGTTTTACCAAAACTTTATCCAAGCTTTCAAAACCATTATCATCATTTATACTCTTTTCTTTACTCCTTGTTTCTTTGTTAAAATCGATATTTTCTTTTTCCTTCTTTTCTTTTTCAAGCCGAGACACACGCTTCACCAAAACTTCACCAAGCCCCGGTAAATCTTTCGCTTCTTGTTTTAATCTTTCAGATTTCTTAAACTTTGGTTCATATTCATTCCCGCACTTCTTTTTAATCTCTTCTATCTCTTTCTCGAGCTTTGAACTGTGCTTAATCAGCATACTTCCCAAATCAGGAACTATTTTCTCAGCCTCTTTTGAAACCTTACTATCTTTTTCCTCGGAATCTATTACATCTCCTGTCTCTTTCGTTCTAGCATTCTTTGCATCTACTACGTCTCTTTCAAGACGAGTCAACCGTTTGACCAGAAACTTGTCAAGACCAGGAAGCACTTCGTTGACTTGTTTCTTCTGGTTGGTTTGCAAACCATTGTCAGCTTCAGATAGAGCGGCATTCAGACCACATGTTGCAACTATAGTGGCTAAAGAACCAAGTTCTTCTTCATGTAAACACCTCAGTCTTTTAAACATCATGTCAACAAGTTTTTCCTTGGTAAATTCCGTTTCATTTTTGTGGGACTTTGGTTCAGAATCGATCCCAGCATCTGATTCACATTCTGAAGCATATTCACATGTATCTTGACAGTTTTCGTCTAAATCAGGATTCTGACTAATTTTTTTCAACAGCTCTTTAAACTCTTCCTTGCCAATGGATGCACAAGTTGAAAGCTTGACAAATGCAGCTTTTACGGCAGCTGCAACTTGTTTATCGACCTCAAATGCTGTATCGAATGATGTTGTGACCGTATGAGTAGTAGGTTCTCCCCCATTTGTAGCTGATGTTTCTAGTTTAAAATGCTTTCGAGGATGATCTTGTATGTCGTACATGATTACCCCTATTTCCTTTGCAGATTCAAATGCTTCAGTGGCGGTTTTTTCTGCTTTCACCAGAAGATCTTCGGCTTCTTTACACTCAATCCTGTAAGTATGATTTTGATAAAATAAAATACAAGTTCAAAAGAACAATAAACAAAACAACAATTTGTTTATTTCATATTACCTAGCTGCCCAAAGTATGTGCAACCAGGATGCTTCAACGAGTAAGTATGAATTTGATTAAATAAAATACAAGTTCAAATAATACAACAAAGTTTGTTTATTTCAGATTACCTGGCCGCCCTAAGTATGCGCAACCAGGATGCTTCAACGAGTGCAGCCTTTCGAGCCTCTATTGCCTTGTGAGCAGCTTCTCTAACAGCCATTTTTTCTTTAAGGACTTTTGAGAAATGGGGATTTGTGTCACAAAGAGTCTCATCCAGAGTTGAGGTCATTCCATCGACTTCCTGAGATAGACATGTTAATAAACATAAAACATATATGGTCTCCAACTCTCCATTTTCAGACTACTCTTGAAGAAAATTATATATTTTAACAACACGTACCTGAAGTAGTTTTAATTTTCTTTTAAGGTATGAATCCCCTTTCTTACGTGGAAACCAGCTGAGAGGAGAAGTTTTGCGGCGAGGAGGCTTTTTAAATTGAACAGCCGTCAATCGGTTAAGAGCACGTGGGCTTGATAAATTTATCTCTTTTAAAACCTTAATCTGTAAAATGAGAAATAAGAATGACAGTCGATCAATGATCTCATTGGCCAACGATCTGAATAAATCAAGTTTAGAATCAGATCTGACACTGAGATGCACAAACTATGAATCCAACAAACACTACTACATGCTACATAGTTCATGAAAATTGTGTGCAAGACTACAATAAAGTGCAGGCAAAGTAAAGACCAACCCCTTTTTGTGAAGGCATATGAATTAAGAATACAACTAAAACTATGTGATAATTGGCCACACTATAGAACCAAAACTTGGTAAGAATTAAGAATACAACTAAAACTATGCATGACTACTTAATTTATAAGAAAACTCAGTGAGTAAATTTTAAGATCCGTAATTGATCAAGAACCAAAGCAACATAGTAGCATTACTAGTCTATAAAAGAAGACATGCTAACCGATCCATGAGACCATGATTTAGCAATAATGAAAGTAACTAGTCACATGACCCCTGCACAAGTCCAACAGCCATTATAATTCCTGGTCTATAAAATGTAGTATATGAAAATTACAATTATGAGGAATTAATGCATGGCTACACAATATTTTCAGAAAATTCAGTGAATCAATTTTAAGATCCATAATTGATCCAGAACTAAAGCAACATAGTAGTCATGCTAGTCTATAATCTATAATATATATATGAACAATCAATGAATTAATTTTGAGATCCTTAACTGATCTAGAACTAAAGCAACATAGTGGTAATGCTAGTCTATAATATACTAGAAAAATAGATGAATCAACTTTAAGATCCATAACTGGTCAAGAACTAAAGCAACACACTTGGTAGCATTTTAGTGTATAAAATGAGACATGGTAACCGATCCGACACACCATGATGCAGCAACAAAGAAAATTACTATTAACATAATTCATAGTCTATACAATGTAGATGAGATCATGAAAATTACGGGTTCAAAATATGCCATTTAGGTTTTGAAAAGGAAATGGCATTTGCGAATGAACCCAATAACCATAACCACAATCCAATATTTCCTGCGCAGAGACTGGATGTGTATCTTAATAATAAGTGACGGTCTACAGCTGAACACAAATGAGGTGGATAAGCATGCTCCATTCCATATTAAACTTGTGAGCAATTTTCACGAGTTATCACAAAGGACTTTATAAAGTTCAGAATGTGTTATCTTTAAGGATGTTTATCACAGGACTAAGGACTTTATAAAGTTCAGAATGTGTTATCTTTAAGGATGATTACAATCACTAATGATGCAAGAGTACTTCTAACCAGGGGGAGAGCCAAGACCTTCTGATAAAGGAAGGAGGGGAGGGGATAAATATATGTGGGGTTGTGATTTTCTGCCTTTCAGTTATTGTACACGTACTTTTTTAATCATACGATTGTAATCACAAAACTATAACCAATCTGGCAATGTTCGAAAATTTCAATTTTTTGTGTTGATTCATATAAGTCTGTAAGAAGACCACTGAATTTTGCATTCTTATATCACTGATTCCATAATTTCCATGCCTTTGGATCGTTTCAATGAGTCTTGTCTTCTTTGACGTTATAATCTATTCTTAAACTTGAACAAAACACATCTAAGATGTCTTTTATTTATAACAGAACACATGTACTGAAGCATCAATTTTTGACCTAACTGTAGTCTTACAGACATTTCGTATGTGCCTGAGTTACGCTTATAAATATTTGATGCCTATACTTGCATTGTGTGACTTATGTCTGTTGTTGACTATTATCTATCTTTTTTATTTTTCTTTTCTGACTAATTAAATTGTACTTTTAATATACTCGATGCAAGAACAACAAGTCAACAGAGATGGTTTCAGTTTAGACTTATAGGGATAAACTAAAGCATTGTAATATTCAACAATTTGACAAATTCTGAACAGAAATTTAACACTACAGACACACAAAACGGCATTCCAGCATATCATATACACAATCTGGTTACAAAATGTTTTTCAGAACATATTAACCCAAAAACTTAGGGAGTGTTTGGTGCTACGTTTTCAAAGAGAAGGTCTCAACTCTCAACCTACATTTCAAAACTACTTTTTTTTCCCTCTAAAACACACAACGGCAGACAACAAGAGTGTTTATTTGTCAAAGTTTAAGAGACTCTTCCACAAAAATTTCCAAAGAAAACTGAAAAAACAGAAAACGTGTTTAGATCGAATATTTTCCAGAAATTTTTTAAAAAATATAACAGTGGCTTTCCTAATTTATAACCAATCTTTAGCAATTTGGGACTGGTTTTTTTCACAACTAAACGCACCCTATTCTTTTCAAATAAATTTCCAAACACGCGCTATTCAAACCCAATAAGCAATGATTAACTCCAAATCACAATCCCAAACACGCTATTAGCAAATTCGTTAACAGTAGCAGCCTAATTATCATCCACATTTAGTAATTACCTAATTCTAAATACATTCAAACACACTAAAACTAAAATTAGGGTTTAATATCGAAACATAAACTATAGCAAAACCCAATAAACAAATAAAAAAAATTAAAGATTAATAAATACCTTGGAAGCCGAAGCCTTCGTGTTCAAAGGTAAAGAATCATTGCGGTCTACATCTAAATCACCACTTTTTTTACTAACTTGTTTTTCGATACAGCCCATATCCAAACAACCTAAATCCATATTCTTTTTCGATAGAGTGCGAAAGAAATTGTTTGATTAATCGATCGATAACGAAAAGAATGCGATGAAATTAAGAGAAATTGTTTGATTGTTTTTTGGAGAAGTTAAAATTTGGGGGTTCGGTTTTGTAATTTTGAAAGAAGTAGCCGTTACGAATTGTTTTTTATAAATGGTTGTTAAAGGTGGGGTTTGAATAGGGGATTGTATGGGGTTCTGTAACGGTCGGCTATTGTTTCACGGGTAAAACATTTTTTTTTTTAATGACAATCTTATTATTTCGCAATATCTCACATGTCTTAAACAGGATTTGAACCCACAATCATTTGGTTTTGGAGATTTTCACACAGCATGTGATATCATCTTAAATTGTTTTTTCTTTGTGATTTTGTTTTTCCAGTGACTGTGATTGTTGTTAATGACTAATTTTTCAATTTGACTTTAAACAATGCACAAGTACAATTTGTCATATTAGTTAGAAATACGGTGTTTAAGTGTTGGTTGAGAGCTGTGGTTTAATATTAGCGAATTTTCCGACGTTTACTGTTGCCCGAAAACTCTTTTTAACATTTCATTTTAGACATAACAATAAAATTGGACATGTGTTAAATTGATTGCCAAAATGATTGACGAAGATTGTGAAAGTGAATAATGCATAACATCTGTCAAGAAAGTTTATTTATAAAACTTTGGTCAAAATGTAGTTTTGTATCATGAACTTGGGTAATTGGAATTTTTAGCACCATGAACTTTTAAAACCGCAACATGTTGCCCTGAACTTGACTAAGTGTAATTTCGAGTACCCTATTCTCACGTAACAGTTAATCCCATTAGGAAGTTAACGAGCGTTATTATCAAAATTACAATATTCATAATATAACTGTCAAACAAGGGTACAAATTCATAAACAAGCCGAGTCGAGCCCCATCTTGCCAAAACTCGAGCTCGAATCGTTTAGATTATAAGTCACCGGCTGGTTTACCATTTCAGTCATTCTTTTGGCTGGTTTGTTATGTATTGATGTCCGTTGATTGCAAAGCAAGCTTTACAACCCCTGAGTAGTGTGCCTAACCGTTATAGTGTAGTAAAGGAAAAGGGTGAGGGATTGATCGTTCTCTAAGAGAATAATGAGGTAGGCTTGTAAAGTATGAAGAAATGATCTAAATGAGCTAAAGAATATTATTTTTGGTATTTTTGTGTATTTTAATAGAAAGCAAGTAAAATATCAGGGTCTTGGGAGAGATTTGATTTTTAAATTAATCTTAACCTAAAAACAATGAAATTAAAGTGCAAGGAAAAGGAAATCGTTATGTAAACTTATAATTTGGAAAAACGTATTTACCTATGGTGCACTACTCTTTAGTATTAACTAGCTATGTCTATTGAATCTGTTACGCCTTAATTGATGGTTATGGGGGATATTTCTGGATTACTGTAGTGCCTTGGTTCAGCTCCTACACCCTGTAGAAACTAGCTTGGTGCCTTGGTCCAGCTCCTATAACTAATCACTACGCATTATCTATCCAGCCCGTTAACGGATTGCAATCCAACACCGCTCTACGGTCACAACGTGTTGCACATAAACTTGATCAAAGAACCCTAGGCAACTCAGCAAGGCCAATAACCTAAGCAAATTCTAAGGTTTAAGTAGTTCTTAATTTGACAATTAATAGTTATCGCACAATTATCACTTTTGAAGATCTAATAAATGCGCAAGCAATATATGCATAAACACTAACAAGAAAACAATAAACACTACTAACTAATAACAAGTTTCATGCAATCCTAAATAAACACTAAGGGGGTGCTTGGTTGGGGGGATAGGAGGGGTGGGGAATGGGAATATAATGATTGATGATGGTTGGTATAGGGTAATGCAATGGCCCATTACCCAGTAGTGGGTAATGGGGCATTACCCTACAATTTGAGGGGAATGGAAATGCATTGCATTGCATTCCCTTTGCATTCCCCTCCATATAAACCAAGCGGGCCCTAAGAAATCTAGCCTATCATAGCATACGAAGAACAAGTAATAGACATAATCAAGCAACAAGTGGTAAACATAATTGAATGATTAATGAATAAACTTATCTTGATGTTATACTTGAGTTAAAATGAAAAAAAATAGCTGAAAATCTCATAAAAACCGGGTAGGTTTTGTGTCCCAAGGTTTTCACACGAATTAGGAAAAAAATACAAAAATATATATATGATTCTGGAGCTATATAGGTGACGGCGTCACAATGGCGAGGTGCCGGCGTCTCTTCACACTGGTTAGTAACAAAAAAACTAAAAACTTCACTTTCTATGCACTTTTGGTGACAGCATCAGCTATCCCGATCAAGAATTCGAACTTTTGTCTTTTCTTCCAAACTTCATCCAAATGACCCCAAATATTAGTCATGTCTAATTCTAGCATATGCATAGACTTCAATCTAAAAACCAAATATGAAGGATTTCAGGCAAAAATAAAGATAAAATGCATAAAATCATAGGGTAAATAACCCCTAAAATCGTTAACAAATTGCACCTCATCAAGTAAATAAAGCTAAGGCTTAAAGTAGTTTATTGAATGAGCCCTACACATGGCTTAAGCGTGGGCTCGAGCTTGTTTAAGCGTTGATCTTTTCGAGCTTTTATAACTTGGCTCCCTACGAGGCGAACTTGAGCTAAAAGCATAAGACTCGATACGAGCTTGAACTCGAGACTTATGATCGTAAACGAGCCGACCTCAATCTTCGGCAACGTTTGGCTAGACTTGACTTGTTTTTACCCTTATTCGATAGTTATGCTATGAATTATTGTAATTTTAAGGATATCGTCTGTTAAATTTTTTTGCTGATTTAATTGTTAACTAGGTATAACGTGGTACAAATTTCACTTAGACGACTAAAGGGTTTTATGTTGCATCTTTAAGAGTTCATAATACTAGAGATTTTACTGAGCCATGTATGCAGGCCTGGTTTGGGCATGTGCAACATGGGCCGGCACACAGGGCCCAATGTTTTTGAGGGGCGCCATTTTTTTATAAAGCCCATTGTGTATATATCTATAAAGAGTAAGGATCCATTGAGAAGAAAACTTAAAATGAGAAGAATGAGAAATAACTATAATCGCATATTTGAGATGCATCGACTTGAATTAGATGCATCTCTATTCATTTAGATACATCACAATTAGTTTCGAAAGTGATTTTGCAGTAAAAACGATGCAAAGTAGTACTAGCAACAAATTTGACCCGTAGAGGACGAAAAATGCATAGGATTCGTCTAACTTGATGAAATGCATGTAATATATGTATATGCATCTAATTTTTAGCTAGAAAATATATTATGATGCATCTAAAAGATTAGGGATGCATCTTATTCAAATTGATGCATCTCTAATGTGTAGCTATATTTATTTCTCATACTTCTTATTTTAAGGATTCTTCTCATTTGATCCTTAGTTTTTCTATAAATACCTTTTTTAAGCCCAAGAAAATACATTGTATTACATATTTGAATACGTAATTAGTCTTTTTGGTATATTCCTTCTTACATGCGTCTAATGAGTACATAGTGCAAATAATAGGGAAACCCTAATGAATATTATCTCCTAATATCAACCTCAATCATGATTATCAGTTCATCACATTTAGTTGTTGGCTAGTTAAAGGTAATACTTCATATCAAGGCTGTCAAGATCGCGTGTAAACTCGTAGGATCGTACGAGTTTACGTGCTCATCAGCTAAAATCGTGTAGGATCGTCATAGGATCGCATCTGAGGTAGGATCGTAAGTAAGATCGTAGGATCGAACGTAAGATCGTAAGATCGCGTGTCGACCCGATTTTACCTAGGCCTAAATCCATTTTTTTTTTCCTAATCTTTTAGGCTTTTAGCCCATCTTTTCGCTTAAGCCTAAAGAAAATAGACAAGTAGCAATAAGTCAATAACTCGTGACGTCTCATTTACCCCAAATCAAATTCCAAGAGATAACTATTTAAGTTTCTTTTCATCTTATCACTTGATTGAAGTTCTTGTATTTTAAGAGCCAAAATGGTAATTTCATAATAATTTTTTGTTCTTAATTTTTATGTATACCTTTTTATTAGTTAAAGTTGACACTGTTCATTTAATAGTTAATTTAAATTAAATGTAAGCAATCTTTCTTATTGATTCTGATATGTGTAATATGGGGTGCACGACATTTCATATTGGATGTCTAATGCAAATTAAAATCATTTTCAAGTGGATATTATATGAATTTTTCTTTGGCGTTGAGTACAAATGTAAAACAGTTTGACTCGTTTATCCTTTGTTTACAAAATATGACAAATTGGTAGGATCGCAGGATCTCGATCCGATCTTACGATCTCGATCTTGCAAAGACAAAACGATCTCAGGTGGGATCGCGATCTTGACAGCCTTGCTTCATATTTTTAATTAAGATTTTTAATTTTGTTGTGTTTACCTTTGATGTTACTCTATCCGTCTTAAAATTATTGTCTACTTTTGACTTTTTCGGTCTTTATTTTTCAACTTTGACCGTAAGTATTTTTATTTATATTACATAATACTTGATGCAAAATTTATGAACGAATTGAGTTTTAAATGTATTTTTATTGGCATAATTTTCATCAAGTATTGTATAACACAAACAAAAATATTTATAGTCAAAGTTGAGAAAGAAATATCAAAAAAGTCAAAGTGGGACAATAATTTTGGGACGGAAGGAGTATAATTCAATAACCATTTATTTGTCTATTAGTTACGAATCTACATAAGATAGCAAAGTAATTTATCACATATGTATTATATTATTTTGGTTGACATGTTAAAGTATTCATCATAATTAATAACTCCAAAGTATGAAAATCACCTTAAGTATTTGTGTGAGTTTTGCTTTTTTACATTGTAGTTTTTTCCATCGGCTTACTTATACATCTATATACCTTTTGTAAAAAGATATGCAATCTGACTTTATAAAAATATTTGTAGTATTAACTAGGATGAATACCCGCGCTTCGCTGCAGGCGTTTTGTCTTAAGTATTTTTAATTCGAGATGGAAATAGACGAATTTATTTTGTCCGTTTTCTACCATTTATCTGCAGAAAAAATGTTGGGTAACACAAATGACTAACAAAAATAATAAGTCCAAAGAACCACTTTCAGTTTAAGAATGTTTATTGATTAAGTATTAATAGTGATCACAATAATCATATGGCTGAAGTTCCAATAATCATATTCATCTACATTATCCTGGCAACCTTTTTTGGTATCAATTACTTCTAGTGCGTGATAACCATGTAAGTAGTTAACTGAGTACAACTTATAACCATCTAAGTAGTTAACTGAATACATAATTAGTGAGCACTAATGTGTTCCCTACCCAATACTTGGTGCATGTTGGTCACAGAAACTAATATCCACCATAACACACCAAAATCATATCCAATCGTCGGACTGACACATGATCAAATATCATGAGTGCTATCATCATAGAGCCTAAGACTTTCTATCTACACAGTAGTATAGTACCTGTTCAACTAACCTTCGTATCGGTCTCCATGTTAACACCATTCCCAGTCACAGGGGCAATCTCCATATTAACAGTAGTCTGATTCGCTGAAGGCACATCACCTGAGGCATCGTCGGTATCCATCTTTGTTGCCTCTTTCGATGGTCCCTTAGTCACTGGAACTTCAACTTCCTCTTCTTGAATCAGCTGAAAATATAGATAACAAAAAAGGTATAATACGATTCAGGCACCAACGACCAACAAACCAAATATTTAATTAACCAAAAACTCTATCTCACCTGTGCAGAGTCCACAGAAAAAATTCCATGAAAATTCAAACGGGTTTTCACCTAGACCTTAGCACGACAGCCATTTGTTGTTTGGAAGAGACCAATCTTTGCATCATTGCCAACATAAAAGTGTAAGCAGAGAATTGTTATACAAATTGACATAAAGTGAAGAACTTATAAAGCTTTTAGCAAATTCTAGTGTGTAAGTACTAATAGTTGTCGGCGCCTGCAATTAACTGACTTCACATCATATGCTACTGATTTTCAACGTGCAAAGGGCTGTTTGTGATTGCTTGTTGTAACTGCTTACACATGGGTGTTTGGGTTTGCTTACTGGAGCTTATACTCTAAAAAGAAATGTTTTTATAGATAAGACACTCAACTACAGAATGAAGTAAAACACATCTAAGATAACCACGATTACTGAACAATCCTTTAATAGGCACATTTAATAATCCCAAACAGCCTTTATAAATATACCAACCAAAAAAAAAAAAAAAGGACAAAAGCTGTTATTTTACCTGTTAGTATTAGTTCTTCTAGTACCTTTGTTATTTCTCTTCGCATCTTCCTATAACACAATACGGAACGCAAGTCAACAAATACAAACTAAAGTATGTAAATCTCATACGGAAAAAAACCTGAAAATTACATGGAATGCGGTCATTCTGAATTTGTGATGAGGTCATTCTATAATTCTTTAACACTTATTAGCAAACAAAGCAAGATATCTTAGCAATTTCTGCCACACCCTGCACACGATCCCCATAAGCTTGTTTGCACGTTTTCAGCACAACCCTGACAACAACAAATTAATTGGTCATTACGGTCAACACATACCTAGGTATTACATATTTGGTACCTGCAGACATAACAAAATTAGCGCCGGAAATTATATATACTATGATCAAGTAAATTATGCAGATTTGTAACATGTTGCTTTCTATATCAGCCTCAGTTGCTGCATGTATTACGTTCCAGTTTCTTGTCACATAATCCAGATACACATGTATCAGAAAAATGGAAAAATAAAAATAAAAATAAGATTTCTTACATCGTTCCGATGGAAAATGAAAAAGTTGGTGAAAGGATCAAGACATGTTTGTCTGAGTAGAGGTTGGGTTTTATTTATTTTCAATTAATTCTATAAACAGTTGGTACTAAATATTATTAAGAAGCTATTTTACTACAATGATAGTGTGAACTTTTTTGCTAATAAAGCAATTAAAAGGTTTTATGCATTTGAATGCGTTTTTTATGACTTTCAATCCTTTTTGGTCATTTTTCTTTTTTAGTCGAACTCTTTTAAGCTAACTTATTTGACCCGGGAGATAAAAACATAATAACATCAATCAATTTGAGGTCAAAAGAAGTGCTTTTACCTTTCTTGCCACCATGGTGAGGAGCTATATCCAAGAACTCGTGACGCATCTGTACCGACTGGTTCCATGTAACTGGCCGTGGAAACTCCCATGGCTTTGGCTTTCTTATTTTTTTCACCGTTCCTGCCATAGAACGAAACACCAGTGGTGAAGGCTTTTCAAAACCATGAATTAAATAAAAATAAATCAAAGACTTATGGTTTGGACATCATAGACTTACGGTTAACCCCACTTTTCTTGTTGAATGGTGATGGCCGCATCAACATTGGCTTCTTCCCGGTGTTCCTGCTAGTGTCACTGGTATGGACGTGGTCTGCAAGAAAGCATGTAATTAGTACCATTTGACGACCAATCAAAGCAATAGATGACACCAAACACCCACATCAAGCTTATTTTCACCAAACAAAACTTAGAGTTACAGTATGAAATATCTACTGTATATATAAATAACGCACTAAGCCTATAATTTTAAACATTAGTAATTTGTATTATAGTATCTTGAAGCATCGGAAGCACATCCAACATATTGCTATCAATAAATGACATATACATAATTATAAACCATTTCGCCTGTTGCAATATCAATGACTTGCACTCTAATAACTTAAGCGCAACGCTTAACTCTCTAATCAGATTTGCTGGCTGTTTTAAGTTTATCAAAACCAAACACCTATGGGATTAACGTTACGCGAACTTCACAAATAAGTAGGTAAAAGTTGTATGATACTACGGCCCAATTGAATCGAAACAAATGGATGGAAACTAAAAACTTACATACTAATTCTTCGTTTCTTGATGACATAAATATTTTTTTAATCCCCATCTCTTTCTCTGTCTGCTCCTGCATAGAACCATATAACATTTAGTCATCTAATATTTCTGTTGATGCAAATAATGTTCTAAAAACGTTATTTATATCTTTCGATAACTCCACGTTTTGATGATAACAAAATGTGAAAACAATTTACGTCAAAATTAACGTAAACAAGTTTTTATTCGAAATATCCCGTTTCTACGTAAATCACTCTAGGTATGAACAAACAAATTTACAACTTGACTAATGATCAAAGAAGTGAATTTGTGTTTTAAACTTCACATTTTTAATGTGACAAAACATTTTTTCAAAAATATACATTACAAGTTATTTTTGAATTATAAAGAAATATTTTATTGAAAAAATAATTTTAAAAATCATAACAGCTATTCCCCCCCCCCCCCCCCCCCCCAAAAATCAGCTCCAAACTTCCTCAAATAAACTTTCACCACTAAAAACAAAAATTGGAGCGTCCTTGTCTGGCACGGTACCACTAAATTTAGTAGTACCGTGTGGTATTTAGTGGTACCGTGACCCTATAACGGGCAAATTTCTTCTGCCTATAAATACCAGCCATCTTCACAGTTTTTGGGCATCCTTTTTCACACACAACTTTCTGAGTTTAAAACTCTTATCACAGCTTCTCTCCTTTGATAATTTAGTTTAGTTTTCTTTTGTTTAAAGAGTGATCCAATCATCCAACCAAGTGATCACCTTCATTCCTCTACTAGTGAAAGAGAAGAACACAAAGTATCAAAGAAGATACAAAGTGTTGTAGTTATAGTTAGTGCACTTGTAACACTTGTTACATACTTGTTGTATCCTAGCATACATCAAGTTGATTTTCTTTTGTGAAGTTTGTGAGAGTAGAACATTGTGATCTTGTCGAGATCTTGTCGAGATCTTGGAGATCTCTTGTAGCTTGTGGGCTTATGTGTTGATCAAGTGGATCAAGGGTAGATCGGGTAGATCGAGTCAAGTGTGTTGATTGTGTGAATTAGTAAGGATCGTGTGGATCGTGGTAGATTGGTACTAGCTAAGATTAGTACTCGATATTTAGCTTAGTGTCGGAAATAAGGATAAGCCACGTTGTAAGGTTTTTTCCACCTGAAGGGAGCTTTGTTGACATAGTGCTTAGAACTCTCGAGTTTGGTACTCGGGGAGTGGAGTAGGGCGAAGAAGAGCTTCGTGACCGAACCACTATAAATCTCTTTGTCCCGGTTTGATGTTTCCATCTCATTTCATTATATTTATTGTTTATATTAGATAGTATTGTTTAGTGTTCATATTGGTGTTGATTGATTTCACAAAAGAATCGAATCAAAGTTTTTCATAAGTAAAGTTTTATAAAGTCTTAAAAACCGGTAAAACTATTCAACACCCCCTTCTAGTTTTCCACAATTGGTACCAGAGCCACGTCAGGCAAGATTTTAAAATAAATTGTATTTTAAAACTTGAATCGATCAATGGATTTCGACAAATATCAAGAAGGGCAATCTATGCAAAGACCACCACTTTTTGAAACCGATTGTTTTATATATTGGAAAACAAGATTCGAAACGTATGTGAAATCAAAAGACATTGATCTTTGGCTTATTATTACCGAGGGTGACTTTCAACCGATTGAAAAGAATCCGGAAACAAAAAGGGATGAAATAGTTCCTTATAATAAATAAAGTGATAACCTTAAAAAGAAAACTAGCCAAAAATGATGAGGCTAAAATGATGATTTATAATGCTTTGCCGAAAAAGGAATTTGAAAGAATTTTTATGTGTAACACGGCAAAAGAAATTTGGAAAACTTTGTTAGTCACTCATCAAGATAATAATCAAGTCAAAGAGAACAAGATAGATCTTCTTGTGCAACAATATGAACAATTTTCCATTCCGGAAGATGAATCTATTGATAATGCGTTTGCTAGATTTAATACTATTATTACTAGTCTTAAAGCTCTTGATGAAGGTTATTCTAGCAAGAACTATGTTAGGAAGTTTCTTAGGGCTCTACATCCCAAATGGAGAGCAAAGGTCACCGCCATTGAAGAGTCAAAGAACTTGGCGACATTATCACTTGATGAACTAATAGAAAACTTGAAGGTTCATGAAATGATAATCAAGAAAGACTCCGACATAGTCAAAGGCAAAAGCGAGAGAGTTAGATCTCTAGCATTGAAAGCCAAAAAGGAGTCTAGTGATGAGGAAAGTTCGGATTCCGATAGTGAAGACGAAGAATATGCACTAGCCGTTAGAGATTTTAAGAAGTTCTTTACGAGAAGAGGTAGATTCGTTAGACAACCTCGCGATGAAAAGAAGTCGCTCCAAAAGAACCGAGATGAGAAGAAAGGAAAGAGTGGTAGGAAATGCTTTAGATGCGGAGATCCTAATCATCTCATCGGAGATTGTCCTAAACCACCGAGAACCAACAACCAAAGAGCTTTCATAGGAGGCTCTTGGAGTAATAGCGGTGAAGAAGAAGAGAAGAAGCCCAATGATGAAACATGTCTTATGGATCAAGCTTCAAATGAGGTACATTCCGACTCTTCTTACTATAGTGATGATAATTCGTCAATAGATGATAATAGACTATATGATGAATATAATAAACTATGTGAAGTAAGTTCTAAAATCATAACTAGAAACAAAACACTAAAAGTAAAATTGCATGAACTCGAAGTGCAAATTTTAGAACTGAAAGACCAAGTAAAAAGACTTGAGAAAAACAAAGAAGTAGATGTTGGATGTTGGTCATACATATGTCTTCGAGTAGAGAATGAAAAACTCAAAGAAAATGCGTTAAGAATCCTTAAGTTTGAAAAAGGAACAAAAACACTTAATGACATGCTTGAAAACGTTAGGTATAGTGAACATGCCGGAGCGGGCTTAGGATTTGACCCAAATAAAGCTTCTACAAGTGAAACTAAGCAAGTAAAATTTGTAAAATCTGGAGAATCTGGAATAGCAGAGGACGGTACCATTAAAGGTATAGACGGCACCACTAAAATTAGTGGTACCGTGGTACCGTCTGGTGCTAAAGTCAGAACAAGGTCGATTTTAAAAAATAACTTAAGTCCTAAACCGAGTCACATAGTAGTTAATAATGTTGAAGTACCTATTGCTAGTAAAAAGGAAGTCAAATTTTTTTACAAACCTTTGTCAACCCCCGAGCTTGGCTTTGTAAAACCCGATACTAGATCAAAGACTTCTCCAATTAGAAAAAAAAAATGTTCCTAAACCTCGGTCAAGAACTCCTCAACCGAGAAGTAACTTTAGAAGACAAAGTTACCCAAGTAACTATCCCGTAACTTGGAATAACCGTCAACTACGAAGTTACTTGCCATGGGAAATTTGTCCTCCGTTCCAACATCCTAACCAAATGCAACTAATGCATGGGATGTTTAATACTAACAACTTTGGACCCATGAGATATTGGGGACCAAATCTTTGAATCGTTGTCTTATTCAATAGATATGCTTGGGAATCGACTTGGAGCCCGATGAATGGGTCAAGGATAGTGGATGCACTAATCATATGACGGGTAACCGAAGTCTATTCTCATCATACAAGGCTTACAACGGAGGTAATGTCACTTTCGGTAGCAAACTTAACGGCAACATAATAGGCAAAACGATTACTCAAAACTCCCCCACTATTAGAAATGTTGAGCATGTAGATAACTTAGGATTTAACTTGCTTAGCATTAGTCAAATGGTTGACAATAAGTGTAGAGTTATATTTTCTGAAGAGGGTAGTGAGATTACTAAGAATGGTAAGACCATAGGCAAAGGAGTTAGGAAGAATGGCTTATTTGTTATGAAAATAGGAAATAAGCCTCAGGATAAAATTTGCCTAGCAACCATAGATGATAATTCCACTCTATGGCATAGGAGACTAGGCTACGCCAATATGCGCTTGATACAATCATTGGTGTCTAAGGAACTAGTTAGAAACCTACACAAGATTAAGTTTGATAAACACTTTTGTGAAACTTGTAAAGTTGGAAAACAAGCTCATTCTAGTCATAAAGCTAAGAATATGGTCTCGACCTCTAGATGCCTATAACTTCTTCACATGGACTTATTCGGTCCATCCGCCGTACGGAGCTACAGAGGAAATTACTACACCTTAGTAATAGTTGATGACTACTCCATGTATACTTGGACTAGATTTCATAAGGATAAGACACAAGCTTTCGAGGAATTCGAAATCTTTAGTTAGAAGGTCCAAAATCAACTAGGGTGTACAATAGTCTCAATTAGGACGGATCATGGTCGGGAATTTGATAATGAAGTGCAATTTGGAGTATATTGTGATGCTAATGGTATTACACACAATTTCTCAGCTCCACGCACTCCACAATGGGGTAGTTGAGCGGAAAAATCGTACTCTACAAGAGATGAGTAGAACGATGTTGAATGAACAATCAATTCCGCAAAAGTTTTGGTGTAATGAGGTTGACACCTCAACTTACATACTTAATAGGATCTTGATTAGACCAATCTTAGGAAAAACACCATACGAAATCTTGAAGGGTAGAAAACCTACTCTAGATTACTTTAAAGTGTTTGAAAGCAAGTGATTCATACTAAACACTAAAGACTACCTCACCAAGTTTGACCCAAAGTCTTACGAAGGTGTTTTCCTAGGTTACTCTCAAAATAGTAAAGCCTATGTTGTACTAAACAAAGAAACAATGAAAGTCGAAGAACCACTCAACGTGACATTCGATGAAAGTCCTCCACCAACTAAGACATCACCCTTGGTGGATGATGACTTAGATGAGGAAGAAGCCATTAAGGTAAATGGCAAGAAAACCTTAGAGAACGACATTGAGGATGAAATAGTTGAGGTTGATGAAGTTGTCAACATTAAGGAATCCAAGAACCATCCAATTGAAAATGTCATAGGAAACCTAAACCAAAGAACTCTTAAGTCACAAGCACAAAACAAAAGTAATTTCTTTTATTTTATATCTACCGTAGAACCTAAGAATGTCGGTGAAGCAATTATGGATGAAAGCTGGGTAGTTGCCATGCAAGAAGAGTTAAATCAATTCACCGCAAACCAAGTTTGGGATATATTACTGTAACACCCCCAAAATCTGGTTTAGCGAAAGCATACATGTTTGGGTGCTACTAAATTGGTATTACAACACAAGGTACAAAGAACGGGTTTACCTCAACAGTTTAAAAGAAATTTCATATTCAAAAGTTTTTTGTTTACAGCATTTCAAAAACGGTGCGGAAATATAAACCCATAAGAGAGATCAAGCGGTCCCAAATACATCAGAGTCTTCTATGACCATGCCATGCCAAAAGCCTCCACAACTAGGTTATCGCCTTAAACCTGAAAATACATGCTAAAAGGGTCAACATGAGGTTGGTGAGTTCATAGGTTTATAATAAAGCAGTAAAAATACTGTGAGTTCCATAAAAGTTTCGTGACCATTGTGTCACTCACAATGTCATAAAAATACAGTTTACCTTAAGGTAAAATTAGAGATGTGGACCATGTGTAGGGTATGGAACCCAAAATAAAATAGTTTATTATGCTAGCTCTAAGTTCATGCAACCAAAGCTTGACAGTGTGCGTGCTGTAGAAGCACGTTAAATAAAGCCCTTGCAAGTGCCTATCCCGTGACACTCGTGTTTCGACATGTTATACGCTCGCGTTTGCCTATCCCGTCAAACTGAACGGGGGAGTCACCCCGATAGATCTATTTATAACATTCGCGCTTCCCGCAGGAATTGACGGTTCATGAGTTTGGGCATGTGGGATTCAGTGCCTTAGGCTAAACCTACGTAATAGTTTGAAAAATATAGTGTTAGTCCATAAAATAGTTCTGCATATTTCTCACCCCGATTGTAAAACAAGTGTAAATAGAGTGGGGCTATAAACTCACATGCATATCAGTCAATCACATATCGCCTTCAAATAACCAATTCAAATAATTCAGCCAAACAGTCAGATATTTAGTAAACAGTTCTCATATTCCAAATAAACAGTCATTGAGTTTAGTTAAAATGAGCATGTATTCTCCCCCAGAAATAGTTTAAAAACCAGTAAAAGTAGGGGCCATGAACTCACCTTAGCTTGCAGCAACGCAAAATATCACAGTGGTCACAACTGGCATCAAGAGCTAAACACAACGATATTGAGGGTACAGGCACAACGGTGCCGGATCGGCATAACCTAATTTATGCATAATTATCTCAGAATGCGTCTCGTAAAGTAAAAGAGTTAAAAAAAAGAAAAAAGAAGACAAGCGACTTAGTTTTCGTGGATTACTCGTATCAAAGTTTGTAAAAAGTTTAGTGTTAACGTTTCATGTGGTGGTAAGACAACCTAGACTCGAGAGTACTCACGCCAAATAGGAATAGAAAATCGACACTGTCGAGAAAAGTACGGACAAGAACTTGAGCCGAGCAAGGTATGACAAAAGAAGTCGAGGAAAATAGTGACAAGGAAACGTCAATAAAAGTAGGTCTCTTAGAAAGTTTCGGTATTTACCCAATAATACCCAATAGTTCAGAAATAATCAATAAAGTTTTGGAAAGATAATTTAAGTTTTAAAAGAAACTTAAATTAGTACATCACATGGTAAATGTTTTCGTGTTAATAAAACTACGAGTTTCGATTACTGTCGGGTTTTATAAGATAAAAGGTTTTTGAATTAGAAAGTATAAGTTTAGTAATTTTATAAATCATGTTGCATCCATTTATACAATTTTCACAAATCGTCGTGACTTCAATAAAACTCAAATTTTCAATTAGCGTTTCTGGCAAGTTTATAATGATAACAATTGACTGTAATAATTAATCATTCTTTTTAGAATATCAATCAGTTGTCTAGTCTAAAAATGTCTGATTAGCCCGGCATAGTTAAATGTCCAAATATTACCAATCCGGTATAAGTCCATTATGTCGAGTCATAATTCGTATAATACAAGTTTTAAAATTATAACACATTATTATACTAAACTAATTTTAGACAAGCAAGTCCAACTAAATTTTTAAATCATGTTTGTTGGGTTTTGGCCAAACACAGAATCAAACCTACGCACTCTAGTTGCAATGGGTTTCGGCCCGTGACACTCTTACACAACTCGAATTCAAACACACAAACATATCATCAAAACATTTATGTACCCACTACTGTATATAGTAGCTTAAGCAGTTTTTAATGAAGGCATAAGCAGTTCAAGACGATCAATAAGTTGATAAGCAGTTTTAAAAATGAGCAGCTTCAAATAAGTGCACTAGTGGACACCACTATAAGCCACAATAATAAGTTGACACCAAAGGGTTTAATTTGGTTAAGAAAATTTCAATCAAGCTCAAACAACAAACAAACAACACTCTCGCAAGCTTACATAATATGCTGGAAATAAGGTGGGAAATAAGCTGAAGACAACCACTCGCGCACACAAATGCAATGCAAAACACGAACACGAGCTAAGATTAAAATGTCGACATTATAACAACAAATCGGCCTTACTTGATCCAAACAATCTCAACCAACTCAATGACACCGCAAACGAGTAAATACCATTCAAAACCCATGACACCATCGCTTTATATACTCGACCCGAGGTTAGAATAAGCAAACCATCACCTCACCGAGACCCAACCAGTGACCAACAAAATCCAATGCAAACACAATCGACCCGAGAACAACAATAACAACAGCACAATAGGTTGATCGAAGCTACTTTATCCTATAACTAAAAACAATGGCGAGAAACAGAACAAGGATGATTTGCGAGTTGGCTCACTCACTGAGTTGACTTAGTGAGTCAACTCGATTCAATAACAAACAAGCACCCTCTTAGAGCCTTTTGACCACACGAATAGGATAATCAAAAATGTTTTAAATTCAACTTTTAATCCACAAAAATTATACAATTTATACTAGTCGGTTATAATCAAAACAACCTATTGTTAATAGGAATTTACAAGGACAGGAATTTAATAATCCTTACAATAGTATAGATCGGCCAACAAGAGGAGACTAAGAGATGTTGGACACGAATGAGCCCACTTCGATCAAGCAGGAGACCACCACAGCTATCCCTTCTGATTTTTGATATCAAATTTAAATTGTGGTGTTCCTGTGAATTGTTGGGTGGCTTAAAAAGGGAAGAAGAAGAAGCTTTGACTACCACTTTCCTGCTCTGGATCTTGGGGGAGGCCGTTTTGAGCAGTGGTCACCATCTCTTGATGGTCCTTAGGTAGTCTCGTGATCCTCCTTTGAGGAAGGAGATAATAGACAAAGGAAAAAAAAGAGATGTTGATGGTGATGGGCCGATGTTGCCTGGGAAGAAGGAAGTAGAGAAAAAGTTGAGAGCGATCTATCCTTGAAGATCTGATAAAGTGATAAGAAAGAAGGTAGTGGGCAGTTGTGGTATATTAAATAGGTGGTTATCTTAAATTTTGTTTATACCCCGTGGATTTCGTGTCCCGTTGAGCTAAAATGTAAACGTGATACCTCGGTTTGGTAAATATACGAGAAACACATTTCTGGAAACGTTTTCATAAAAATAGTATAAAAACAGAGTTATTGATTCCGGAAATAAAATTTAATCCGTTACTAACGTGGAGTCGGTACGTGTGTGGTGTCGTGTTTTTCAGAAAAGCGAGATGACTTCTCGGTTTTGTAAATAAATTGCCAGTAAGTGTCAGGAAGTGAGTACTTCACTTTTCTTGATAAAATTAAGTAGTTTGGAGGGTTTCTGTATGCTACGGTGTGTGGAATAACCTTATGAAATAATCACGTAGGTTCAAAAATGCTCAAATGAATTGCCAAATAATAATAAGTTAACTCTTATTATTAAAATAATGTTGGGAAAATTATGGGTGGTTACAGTCTACCCTCCTTAACTCAAAATCCGTCCCGGATTTCAGTTTATGTTATCCGATAAATTGGTGTTTGGGGAGAGATGTTGGTACTCACAATAGATTTGAGTCTCACTAGGCTGTTTAGGGTTTTCTCTTTGTTTGTGGGAGGGTACCCAGATTGTCTGCCGTTGGTTTTCCCCTTTTTGTGATTTGGTGAGTTACAATAATTCCGGGAGTAAGTTTAATAGGATGGCAGTACTAGTCATAGCTTCATGATATTTTCACAACCTTGTTAGTGTGGGCACCTCAAATTTCTCGGTTCTACTCCCAGTTATGATCTATTCCTTGGTGGCACAGAGCTTTTAACATGTTCTGATTTAGAGTGGTAGAATGGCATGATGACTGGTTTTTAAGGTTTGATCCGGAGTTGCGTGTTTTTCCTTCTCATAGGGTTGGATAGAAATCTTGTTCGAAAACTTTATTCGAGTAGGTTTTTATACGAGTTTGACCAAAATAACTTTCTAGCTAATACACATTCTTTTGTTAGAGATCAATAGATACGTAGGGTGACACGATTTCAAAAGATTCAAAATTTCGTAAAACGGTTCTTAGTCATGGTGTGGATGGGATAATTTCCAAAAAAGTTGGCGTTTGACATTCCTTAACAAAAGTTTGGTAAAGTTTGAGCAGAAAAAAAATTTCACGCATCCAAATGAGTATTTAGAAGGACATCACTACAGATTTTATAAACATAAGTATTCAATTTACTTTAACAGTACCAAGGGGTAGTAATATAAAGTCTTTCCAGGTGGGTGGATAGTTCACCGAGTGATTGCAAAATAGTTTATAAAACGATTTGTAAAACAGTTTATAGAACGATAACCATTCGTTGTTTACAAAATAGTTGAAAGGTCGAAATTTTGATTTCGTAAGGTAGCAGTGAAGCATTCGTAGGGTGACCGCAATATGGTCTGTAGGATAATCAAAAAAAGTTTGTATGGTATTAGCGACATGGTTTATTATTTTATGAGAGGGTAACAAAAATAACTGATATCCCCAAGAGACGAGAGGGGGATTAGGTGATTGTCCCAAGGAACGCGGTTCAGGTTACTCCTTAAAGTCTTAGGTTTCTGTCAGGCATAGAATCTCTGCCGAATGGGAAGTTTAGTAAGTTCAGGGTACGACCCCGAAGGAGGATATTGATTGCTACTAGCAATCAGTTGGCTGTCTAAGTAGTGTATTTAGTACTTAATGCTGAAGGTACACCATCGGTTGAGTGTAGGGCTTGAGGTGGAGGTGACTGTAACAAAACCATAACAAAACAAAGCTGGATAACAAATCCAAATCCAGAATGAGGTCCAAAATCACAAAATCTAGCGATCCAAATTTCAAACATAGATCAAAACCATTTCCAAATGTAGCCAAATTCAAATTCAAATGTAGCTAGAATCAAATCCGAACGCTCCAATAAGCTGAACTGGCTTATTACAATCTCGAGGAGTTACAAATAAGTAACTCGGATTCAAACGATGCCAATCGGGTCTAACCGACCCTATGAAAATTTCGGTCAGACGGCGACCAACAACAATTCCATATACATGGAGAAGTATAGCGGTGCCAGGTGTATTACGGTTTATGAGATGTTGTGATGCCAGTGTGTTGTGTGTGGATGTGAATGTTCATGTTAGGCAATGGTTTTGTACACACACAAATTTTTTTTGACACTTTCAGAGATCAAGTAGGAAATCAATCTGGACATAATTCTAGTATAACTACTCTCAGTATCGCAAAATTTAGCTCTGAGTCGGACATAGGTGATTAGGCTATGTCCTACTGTCCCTGGTCGAATATAGGTGATCAGTCTATATTCCACCGAGGTTTAATAAATTTTGAAATACTCAGCTCAGTTACACCAGTAATATGTCCCTTACTTTTCAAAGCTGCTTAAATAATTAAGGCGAATGTCCATACTCGAGGACGATTGATGAGATTGCGTAGAGAAAAGGCGTAATGCCACGACGAGTATGATGCGTGTGTATAAGTATGTCGAAGATACTTATAGTAGATAGCGAAAATAGATGGATATAGTTATCCAATAACAGTGCGCACATCTCATCAATTATATTAGCAATAAAAATCAAAAAGGAGGCATCAGCTTGGCAGGCAGGCATATGGCGGTCATAGGATTAAGTTTTTGTAAAAGCAGTTATAGTCTAGGTTTTAAAAATACCCAGTTCTCTATAACCAAGGCTTTGATACCAATCTGTAACACCCCTAAAATCTGGTTTAGCGGAAGCATACATGTTTAGGTGCTAGTAAATTGGTATTCAACACAAGGTACAAAGAACGGTTTTACCTCAACCGTTTAAAAGAAATTTCATATTCAAAAGTGTGTTGTTTACAACATTTCAAAAACGGTGCGGAAATATAAACCCATAAGAGAGATCAAGCGGTCCCAAATACATCAGAGTCTTCTATGACCATGCCATGCCATGCCAAAAGCCTCCACAACCAGGTTATCGCCTTAAACCTGAAAATATATGCTAAAAGGGTCAACACGAGGTTGGTGAGTTCATAGGTTTATAATAAAGCAGTAAAAATACTGGGAGTTCCATAAAAGTTTCGAGACCATTGTGTCGCTCACAATGTCATAAAAATACAGTTTACCTTAAGGTAAAATTAGAGATGTGGACCATGTGTAGGGTATGCAACCCAAAATAAAATAGTCTATTACGCTAGCTCTAAGTTCATGCAACCGAAGCTTGACTGTGTGCGTGCTCTAGTAGCACGTTAAATAAAGCCCTTGCAAGTGCCTATCCCGTGACACTCGTATTTAGACATGTTATATGCTCGCATTTGCCTATCCGGTCAAACCGAACGGGGGAGTCACCCCGATAGATTTGTTTATAACATTCGCGTTTCCCCGAAGGAATTGACGGTTCATGAGTTTGGGCATGTGGGATTCGGTGTCTTAGGCGAAACCTATGTAATAGTTTGAAAGATATAGTGTTGGTCCATAAAATAGTTCTGCATGTTTCTCACCCCGATAGTAAAACAAGTGTAAATAGAGTGGGGCTATAAACTCACATGCATATCAGTCAATCAAATATCGCCTTAAAATAACCAATTCAAATAATTCAGCCAAACAGTCAGATATTTAGTAAACAGTTCTCATATTCCAAATAAACAGACATTGAGTTTAGTTAAAACGAGCATGTATTCTCCCCCAGAAACAGTTTAAAAACCAGTAAAAGTAGGGGCCATGAACTCACCTTAGCTTGCAGCAACGCAAAATATCACAGTGGTCACAACTGGCATCAGGAGCTAAACATAACGATATTGAGGGTACAGGCACAACGGTGCCGGATCGGCACAACCTAATTTATGTATAGTTATCTCAGAATGCGTCTCGTAAAGTAAAAGAGTTTAAAAAAAAAATAAGACAAGCGTCTTAGTTTTCGTGGATTACTCGTATCAAAGTTTGTAAAAAGTTTAGTGTTAATGTTTCGTGTGGTGGTAAGACAACCTAGACTCGAGAGTACTCACGCCAAATAGGAATAGAAAATCGACACTGTCGAGAAAAGTACGGATGAGAACTTGAGCCGAGCAAGGTATGACAAAAGAAGTCAAGGAAAATAGTGACAAGAAAACGTCAATAAAAGTAGGTCGCTTAGTAAGTTTCGGTATTTACCCAATAATCCCCAATAGTTCGGAAATAATCAATAAAGTTTTGGAAAGGTAATTTAAGTTTTAAAAGAAACTTAAATTAGTACATCACATGGTAAATATTTTTGTGTTAACAAAACTACGAGTTTCGATTATTGTCGGGTTTTATAAGATAAAAGGTTTTTGAATTAGAAAGTATAAGTTTAGGAATTTTATAAATCATGTTGCGTCCATTTATACAATTTTCACAAATCGTCGTGACTTCAATAAAACTCAAATTTTCAATTAGCGTTTCTGGCAAGTTTATAATGATAACAATTGACTGTAATAATTAATCATTCTTTTTAGAATATCAATCAGTCATCTAGTCTAAAAATGTCTGATTAGCCCGTCATAGTTAAATTGTCCAAATATTACCAATCCGGTATAAGTCCATTATGTCGAGTCATAATTCGTAAAATACAAGTTTTAAAATTATAACACATTATTATACTAAACTAATTTTAGACAAGCAAGTCCAACTGAATTTTTAAATCATGTTTGTTGGGTTTTGGCCCAACACAGAATCAAACCTACGCACTCTAGTTGCAATGGGTTTCGGCCCGTGACACTCTTACACAACTCGAATTCAAACACACAAACATATCATCAAAACATTTATGTACCCACTACTGTATTTAGTAGCTTAAGCAGTTTTTAATGAAGGCATAAGCTATTCAAGATGATCAATAAGTTGATAAGCAGTTTTAAAAATGAGCAGCTTCAAATAAGTGCACTAGTGGACACCATTATAAGCCACAATAATAAGTCGACACCAAAGGGTTTAATTTGGTTAAGAAAATTTCAATCAAGCTCAAACAACAAACAAACAACACTCTCGCAAGATTACATAATAAGCTGGAAATAAGGTGGGAAATAAGCTGAAGACAACCACTCGCGCACACAAATGCAATGCAAAACACGAACACGAGTTAAGGTTAAAATGTCGACATTATAACAACAAATCGGCCTTACTTGATCCAAACAATCTCAACCAACTCAATGACACCGCAAACGAGTAAATACCATTCAAAACCCATGACACCATCGTTTTATATACTCGACCCGAGGTTAGAATAAGCAAACCATCACCTCACCGAGACCCAACCAGTGACCAACAAAATCTAATGCAAACACAATCGACCCGAGAACAACAATAACAACAGCACAATAGGTTGATCGAAGCTACTTTATTCTATAACTAGCAACAATGGCGATACACAGAACAAGGACGATTTGCGAGTTGGCTCACTCACTGAGTTGACTCAGTGAGTCGACTCGATTTAATAACAAACAAGCACCCTCTTAGAGCCTTTTGACCACACGAATAGGATAATCAAAAATGTTTTAAATTCAACTTTTAATCCACGAAAATTATACAATTTATAGTAGTCGGTTATAATCAAAACAACCTATTGTTAATAGGAATTTACAAGGAAAGGAATTTAATAATGCTTACAACAGTATAGATCGGCCAACAAGAGGAGACTAAAAGATGTTGGACACGAATGAGCCCACTCTGATCAAGCAGGAGACCACCACAACTATCCCTTCTGATTTTTGATATCAAATTTAAATTGTGGTGTTCCTGTGAATCGTTGGGTGGCTTAAAAAGGGAAGAAGAAGAAGCTTTGACTACCACTTTCCTGCTCTGGATCTTGGGGGAGGCCGTTTTGAGTAGTGTTCACCATCTCTTGATGGTCCTTAGGTAGTCTCGTGATCCTCCTTTGAGGAAGGAGATAATAGACAAAGGAAAAAAAAAGAGGTTGATGGTGATGGGTCGATGTTGCCTTGGAAGAAGGAAGTAGAGAAAAAGTTGAGAGCGATCTATCCTTGAAGAACTGATAAAGTGATAAGAAAGAAGGTAGTGGGCAGTTGTGGTATATTAAATAGGTGGTTATCTTAAATTTTGTTTATACCCCATGCATTCCGTGTCCCGTTGAGCTAAAATGTAAACGTGATACCTCGGTTTGGTAAAAATACGAGAAACACATTTTTGGAAACGTTTTCATAAAAATAGTATGAAAACAGAGTTATTGATTCAGGAAATAAAATTTAAGCCGTTACTAACGTGGAGTCGGTACACGTGTGGTGTCGTATTTTTCAGAAAAGCAAGATGACTTCTCGGTTTTGTAAATAAATTGCCAGTAAGTGTCAGGAAGTGATTACTTCACTTTTCTTGATAAAATTAAGTAGTTTGGAGGGTTTCTGTATGCTACGGTGTGCGGAATAACCTTCCGAAATAATCACGTAGGTTCAAAAATGCTCAAATGAATTGCCAAATAATAATAAGTTAACTCTTATTATTAAAATAATGTTTGGAAAATTACGGGTGGTTACAGGTACCTCCACCTAAGAATCAAACCATCATAGGAACTAAGTGGGTGTTTAGAAACAAACTTGACGAAAATGGCGTCGTAACTAGGAATAAGGCAAGGTTGGTTGCACAAGTCTATAACCAACAAGAAGGAATAGATTACGATGAAACTTATGCACCCGTAGCTAGATTAGAGTCTATTAGGATACTCCTTGCCTATGCTTGCGCCTTAGACTTTAAATTATACCAAATGGACGTGAAAAGTGCATTCCTAAATGGTTATATCAACGAGGAGGTATACGTTGCACAACCTCCGGGATTCGTTGATTTCGAAAAACCAAATCATGTTTATAAACTCAAGAAAGCACTCAATGGTCTCAAACAAGCTCCTAAAGCTTGGTACGATAGGCTAAAAGCATTCTTGATTGAACATGAATATACCATGGGAATGGTTGACAACACACTTTTCACGAAGAAACGAAATTCACATCTCATCATTGTTCAAATATATTTCGATGACATTATATTCGGCTCAACTTGTCCAGAACTGTGCGATGATTTTTCAAAGATCATGCGTGACGAGTTTGAGATGAGCATGATGGGCGAATTAAATTTCTTCCTTGGTCTACAAATAAAACAAATGGAAGATGGTATCTTCTTTAATCAATCTAAGTATATTAAGGAGATGCTTAAGAAATTTAGTTTAGAAGAGTCTAAGTCCATGAAAACTCCCATGTCCACAGAAACGAAACTCACGAAAGATGTAGAAGGTGAGTCTGTGGATAGCACTAAGTATAGAGGTATGATAGGAAGTTTATTATACCTAACGGCAAGTAGGCCCGATATCATGTTTAGTGTCTGCCTTTGTGCTCACTTCCAAGAGGATCCCAAAACCTCTCACCTTGAAGTGGTTGAGTGTATCTTCTGATACATTAAAGGCACTATACACTTGGGATTATTCTATCCCAAGGGGACCGGTGTAGAAACTATTGTCTATGCCGACTCTGATCATGCGGGAGATTATGTGGATAAAAAAAGTACGAGTGGAGTTTGTACCTTCATGGGTTGTTGTCTAACTTCTTGGTTCTCCAAGAAACAAACGGCTCTTGCTATCTCCACGACCGAAGCCGAATACATAAGCACCGGAAAGGCATGTCAACAAGCACTATGGATGAAACAAGCTCTTATTGACTACGACATCCATCTCGACGACATTCTTATTATGTGCGATAACAAAGGTGCTATTGACTTGAGCAAAAACCCCGTTCAACACTCTCGTACTAAACACATCGAAATTCGTCACCACTTCCTTCGCGATAACGTCCAAAAAGGAAACATTTCTATTGACAAAGTTACCTCTCAAGACAATATCGCCGACATCTTGACCAAACCTCTCAAACAAGAATCCTTCAACTATCTTCGTCTAGGTCTAGGAATGATGGAGCATATTCCGTAAATCTTATGACTATCTAAATATTTCACTGGAAATATTAAAGTCTTCCCTCATATCCCTCTAATGACTACTTATGTATTTCCTCAGAAATATTAAAGTCATCACTTATCGTCTGGTCTAGTTCCTCTCGTTAAAAGAATTTATTAGGTATAAATTCTTTCCTCGTGTCAAAAAGTCTCACTAAAATAGCGAGACTTATTCTTCAAAAATCAAAATGGGACAAAAATTCATCCCAACAAATCACGGCACCACTAAAGTGGCACGACACCATTAATTTTAATGGTACCGTGTATCTGACACAGCTCGTATTTCAGTTCTCTTTTCCCATATTATTCACTTTTAAACTTTCCTAACTTCTGCCATTGCTGTCAAAACCAAACCTCACAACCCAAAATTCAATCACACCTTTTCAAGATCAAATTCAAGGCATTAATTTTCAAGATTATCAACTACTTCCACTTTTTCAACATGAATTGTAAGTCATTTGACTCTAATTTTCTTTAATCTTGAGTCTAGGGTTTGTTTATACATGAAAATTGAATTGGGGTTTTTCAATTTTGATTGAGTCTTTAGGAAATTAGGACTAGGATTAGACAATGTATAACAATCATGATTCCCTTAACATACAATTTGCATAAACCCACTTGAATCACATATTTTGGTCCAAACTTTGTTTTTATAATTAGATTAAGTATGTTTAAGAGGAATCATGTCTAGGATACTTGTAATTAGAATTAGGAGTCATTAACACTCAAATTCTTCAAACTTAAAACTTTTGGCGCCAAAACATTGAAGTCGCCAAACACCCCAATTCCATTGTTTTCGAAAAATTTCACGAAACTAGGATCATGAGACATTTTTCGTGCATTGTTGATACAAACTAAAAATGTTTTCTCATGCATACATGATCTCACGAATATTGATCGAATTACAAAAATAATATGTATTTATCGACATATTCGTTTGAGCAAAAGTGAAGTTAGGAGCGTTTGGGTAATCTCATTATTTTTAGTTCTAGAGTCGAGACTACCGCACCTCCACATGGTTTGCATATAGGCACACACTAGGCATGTGTCTTTAAAACAAATATTCTCAATTTTAATTTTTCATAGGTAACAAGATGTATCACATGTTTGATTACGATCATGAATTGACTGCCGAGTACATTCCCAAACCATCACTTGAACCAAACACTCCATCTTGTCACACATAAAGTTTTCGTAATCTTGAGCCTCGTCTCTTTCATGAAGGACGAATCTTCGAGTCCTATTTTCTCAACCATTATCACATCAAAACTATGTTTCAAGAAATTGGATCAATTGCTTGGTTCGTATTAATGACCTAATCCGCCCTCGATTTGTCCTTGAGTTCTATAGACAAGTTAAGCTCGTACATAACGAGGATCAAACTTTGTCTCTTCAATTCTCGATACAAAACCAAGAAATCTCTCTTACCCTTGACCAATTTTCTCATATTCTTGAACTTCCGAACCATGGACAATGTGCTTACACGGAAGGATGGTCTCTCAAAACCCTCACTAGTCACCGACATGAGCATGGTCCATACAATACCATCATTCCCACTCCATGTGAGATTAAAGAACACATTCGTCTTCCTCAAAAATTTCATGGTTTTCTTAAAGAAAACAGTCAAGTAGAGTTCCGCGAGTCTCATGTTTATGACTTAGATCCACTAAAAATCTATGTTGATGAAGTTCATCCAAATCTACGTAGATGGATAGAAGTCATTCGTGAAAATGTCTTTTGTCTTCCTCACAACCGTGAGCACCTCCCGGCATGTTGTGCTCATATGTTGTATTGTCTTATCACCGAACAACCCTACAATCTTGCCTACTTTGTGGCAAAGAGAATTGTCAATGTCAAGGGCTGACTAAATAAGGCGATACCCTATGGCATGTTGTTAACTCGTTTATATCGTTTTGTCATGAACTCGTTTCCTCACCTCCAAAACAATCAATATCTTCTTGTCAATCCCACCATGGCTCCTCTAACTCAAAACACATACACCTCTCTCTATTAGGAATGTACATCATCTCAAGGGAACCATGATGATAGCTCGGTATCTTGCTATGATGTCTCGTTTAGTGATGATGAATGAGGGTGTGCCCAAGCCAATTGAACTATTATCATCGTCTTAGAATAGGATCTTCCATTTTATATTAGGATTTATCTATGATAAATTATATTAGGGCTTAATAATCCTAAGTAACTTGCATGCTTGACCTTATTCTATCAACTTGAATGATTTTAAATTATGTGACTCTTGGATGATAGCTTATTTTGTCCTTTTTGATTGCATGCTTATAGCTTATCTTAGATAGTTGCATGTTAATCTTTAATTGATAGGAGTAGCTAAATATGGGATATATTTGGCAAATAAATCTTTAGTGGTTTGAGGCACTAACATTTCCTGCAAATAGTCCCCCTAGAAATCTTCCCTTTAGCTGCCCAGAACTAGGCAACACAGGAAAATTCGTGACTTCTAGGTCACGGTATGGTACCGTGCCCTTGTTTGACGAATTTTCACTGTTTCCTCTAGATTCCTGCATCCCTAACCTCAAACTTGCAATATTTTGCAAACTCTCATACACCCTAAGATTCCCTCACTACACCATAGGACACTACCACCAACTTTAATTCAAATCCCACAACTCTTGCCTATTTAAAGCCTCACCATTGCAAGCTTATCTTGCATCTCATCTTCAACCTCCCATTACTCATTCACCATGTCTTCCACACAAGGATCAACAACCCATATCTCCAAGAAACCTAGGATCACCGTTAGACCACCATCCAAACCTCTCTTTGTTGATCTCACCAAAGATGATGAAGTCACAACACCACCTTCCCAAAGCACTCCTAACTCACCATCTCCACCAAATGCTCCCTCCAAAACATCATCTACTAGAACAACATCTTCATCATCTCCCTCTTTGAACACCATGCCATCATCCATGGACTACACTCTCTCACCTATCACCCCATTGGATTATTCCATTCCAACCCCATCACCAACATACTTACCACCACCTCCTTCTCCAATCATGGGGCAACCTCATCCGGTTGATATACATAGTGCAAATTGCCTATGTTGCCTTCACAACCGCAACCTCATCTTCTTTTTGAGAGATGAGCTACACTTCATGTTCTTCTATGTTGAACATCTCTTGACACCACCACCACCTCCAATCATGTTACCCTCTCCACGTCCCACTAGCCCATTTAACTAAACATATTCATGTTTAGTTTCCAACAATAAACATCTAGGATCCCTTTTGGAAATGAAGCAAATCTTAGGGCCTCTTGTCACTAAAGATTTATATGTGCTTCTTGTAGTTTCTTTTTATGTTTATGTTGTAGTCATACTTTATGTATGACATTTCTCCTTATGAATTGATGGGCTTATTGTGTGGTTGTTTTATCTTTTATGGTTTTTGGCTTCTTAGCCCTTTTCTTAGTTTATGGTTGGATATTTGTCTTGGTTGCTACATGTTAGATATTATATGTGTGTCATATAACTTTGTTTTGTAGCAAGAACCATTTCTCGATTTCTTGGTGTCCTCCAAATGAGGGGGATTATACATCAAGGGGGAGCCTTTTGCGATCTTTTTGCTTCGACAAAAAGGGGGAGAAATGAGATATAAACTCATGCTAAAAACTTGTTAAAATTAATCTTTAACTTAAAATGAGTTTATGTTTTGTCATCATCAAAAAGGGGGAGACTGTTGATGTAAATAATGTTCTAAAAACGTTATTTATATCTTTCGATAACTCCACGTTTTGATGCTAACAAAAAGTGAAAACAATTTACGTCAAAATTAACGTAAACAAGTTTTTAGTCGAAATATCCCGTTTCTACGTAAATCACTCTAGGTATGAACAAAAAAATTTACAACTTGACTAATGATCAAAGAAGTGAATTTATGTTTCAAACTTCACATTTTTAATGTGACAAAACATTTTTTCAAAAATATACATTATAAGTTATTTTTGAATTATAAAGAAATGTTTTATTGGAAAAATAAGTTTAAAAATCATAACAGCTATTTTCCCTCCAAAATCAGCTCCAAACTTCCCCAAATAAACTTTCACCACTAAAAACAAAAATTGGAGCGTCCTTGTTTGGCACGGTACTACGATACCGTGTGGTATTTAGTGGTACTGTGACCCTATAACGGGCAAATTTCTTCTGCCTATAAATACCAGCCCTCTTCACAGTTTTTGGGCATCCTTTTTCACACACAACTTTCTGAGTTTAAAATTCTTATCACATCTTCTCTCCTTTGATCATTTAGTTTAGTTTTCTTTTGTTTAAAGAGTGATCCAATCATCCAACCAAGTGATCACCTTCATTCCTCTAATAGTGAAAGAGAAGAACACAAAGTATCAAAGAAGATACAAAGTGTTGTAGTTATAGTTAGTGCACTTGTAACACTTGTTACATACTTTTTGTATCCCAGCATACATCAAGTTGATTTTCTTTTGTGAAGTTTGTGAGAGTAGAACATTGTGATCTTGTCGAGATCTTGGAGATCTCTTGTAGCTTGTGGGCTTGTGTGTTGTTCAAGTGGATCAAGGGTAGATCGGATAGATCGAGTCAAGTGTTTTGATTGTGTGAATTAGTAAGGATCATGTGGATCGTGGTAGATTGGTACTAGCTAAGATTAGTACTCAACATTTAGCTTAGTGTCGGAAATAAGGATAAGCGACGTTGTACGGTTTTTTCTGCCTGAAGTGAGCTTTTGTTGACATAGTGCTTAGAACTCTCGAGTTTGGTACTCGGGGAGTGGAGTAGGGCGAAGAAGAGCTTCGTGACCGAACCACTATAAATCTCTTTGTCCCGGTTTGATCCTTCCATCTCATTTCTTTATATTTATTGTTTATATTAGATAGTATTGTTTAATGTTCATATTGGTGTTGATTGATTCAAAAAATAATTGAATCAAAGTTTTTCACAAGTAAAGTTTTATAAAGTCTTAAAAACCGGTAAAACTATTCAACCCCCCCCCCCCTTCTAGTTTTCCACAATTTCAAATAAGCTCCTAAACTAATTATCCAA
This sequence comes from Artemisia tridentata subsp. tridentata, assembly GCA_021014915.2. Lineage (NCBI taxonomy): Eukaryota > Viridiplantae > Streptophyta > Magnoliopsida > Asterales > Asteraceae > Artemisia > Artemisia tridentata. The sequence continues at coordinate 177,499,179 of CP139508.1, read as the reverse complement.
ACACCCCTTGAACATTAAGCCTATTGTGTTTTACTCTAAAACAACTTTTAAGCCTATTGTGTTTTATGTAATACAACATAGAGCAAGTTCAAATAACATGAACATGGTATTTGATACTCTAAAACTAAACAATCAATACCTGGTTGACCCATACTTCTGACTGTCCCGTTTTCACCCCCATATATTCCGAAGGACCCTGCAACTCAATAAGTACACCCGTCACCCCGTCTATGTAAACTAATTAGAAACTAAAACAATAACTTTTTTTGGAGCTTCTTAAGAAACTAATTACCCAAGTTTTGGAAATACTAATCTTAAAAAGATGGAAATAGTTTAACAAACGAATACTTTCTTCTATAAGATTACCTTTGGGACAGAAGTAATAACTTTTTTTGGAGCTTCTTATCTGATTTGTACCATGTATTTTTTTTGGAGCTTCATATCTCACATAAAAAAATCAAGGTTCTTTCAGAATAAAAATAAGTTCAATCAACAAATTTTTTTTTGGCTCAGGACACAAATAAGTTTCAGTACCCAATAATCTGAAAACAACATACTTCCGTTTGCAGAATGCAACAACATCTTAATCTCTTTATTGAACTAACCTCACTATATAAAAGTTAAAAAGTCTATAAAAAAAACCTCATTTTGTCCAAGTGTGAAACCTTCTGGCTCAGATTTGCAAGTACGGAACTGGACAAAAAGGGTATTCGAGCCCTAACTTATTTTTGACAACCAACTCATTTAAATTGACAGTTTTATGCATAAAGTTAGAAAACACAATGCAAAACTCAGCACGTTTGCGGCAAAAACATGACGAATGACGAAAATGAAGTTAAAGTTATGAGCTTATTTACTTAAGCTTAAGGACTTTATAAGCTCATAAGCTCAAGTTGGATAACCTCATAAGCCCACAAAAATGAGCTTTTCAAATTTTCAGTACGGCTCTAACTCCTATGTCCATCGAATAAGCTTAGAAAAACACCCCCTAAAGTAAATCTAGCTAATAATCATCTTATAAGCTCATAAGCCTAAGAAAGTAAACTTGTCAACTTTACAAAAACTAAATAAGCTCATAAGCTGGGAAAATAAGGTAATCGAAACACCCCCAAACAGAACAACAAAACCCATACCATAAAACTATGAATCAACATAACAACATAAAAAGATTATAATCCATTTCAGCAAACTAAAAACCCATCAGAAAATAATAATTATTTCATCAAAAAAATTTAAAAACGATATCTTAAGAAGAACATACCTCGTGGACCATGTTTGAAATCAATTATTCAATCTGCGAAAAAGGAAAAAAAAAAAAACTTAAATAAAATTAAACCATACCAACACCTAATTCAACCTGCAAAAAATTAAATCAGTATTGACAGCCAATGGTTTTGATTGTGATTATGATGACCGATGTATGTAATCAAAATGGAGAGAAGGTTGAAGATGTGTGTGTGAATTGTGGAGGGATTTGGAATTTGTGGGAGAGGAGAGGATCATGAATCGATAATCATTTTTTTTTTTGTGTGGGAGGATTTAGTTTGTGGGTGGTTTTGTTTTTTTTGATTGACCTAGTTTATTGAAGAAGATTCAAGAAATTTGGGGAAGGTGAGTTTTATATAGTGGGAAGGCAAAATACTGTTTTACTATTGCTTTTCCTGTTCACTCCCTCACACCGCACTGTAGTTGGCTTAGTCTTTGTGTGTGACACAGTGGTTTTGCTACAAAACGTTAGGGGGTGTGGAAAACTAGAAGGGGGGGGGGGTTGAATAGTTTTACGTCTTTTTAATTTTATTATGAAAACTTTGTTTACTTTTAAAAACTTAGATTCGAATTTATGTGAACTCAACTCTTGAACAATATGAACAAATATAAGTAAATCTAAATAAACAATGCAAGTAAAGTAATGAAATGAAATGAAAGATAGAGATGGAAAGATCGAACCGCGAGACAAAGGATTTATAGTGGTTCGGCTACAAGGACACCTTCCTTGCCCTACTCCACTCCTCGAGCACCTAACTCGAGAGTTTTCTTCACTATGTCAAAAAGCTCCCTTATGTCGGAGAAAACCTTACACAACTTTCGCTTACACCGGTTTAACGACACAAAGCTAGATGTCGGGTCCTAATCGTAGCTAGAACCAATCTCACAACTTCTTCACGACTTATTCACAACTTCTTCACGACGGCTTCACAACTTCTTCACGACGGCTTTAAAACTTCTACACAACGGCTTCACAACTTCTACATGACGGCTTCACAACTACTTCACAACCTAGCACTACTTATATACTCTTCTACTTCCTTACACCTTCACTACTTACACACCTTAACTTCTTCACAACTTCACCACTACCACACTAATCTAGCCTAAACAATTATGTTCACACCTATCTAACAAATATACACAACTTATACACAAATGAATGAATGATTACACAAACAACTTAGGTAGCAAGATGATACTAAGTTGCAATACTTCTTCTCTTGTTGTTGAAGGAGTATTCTTCTTTTGCACTTGGATGGTAGAAGCTTGGATCACTTAGAAACCAATGCTTAAGAATATATGATCAAAGGATTTAGAAAGATTAGAAGAGATTTAGAACAGAAGGTTTGGGGTGCAAAAGGTGAGGAAAAAGTCCAGGAATGAACCAGTATTTTTAGGCAAAATATGACAGCTGAAGGAGCGGGGCGGTCCCCTTAAATAGGTGGCCGGTCCCCTTAATTATTAAGGGGACCGCCTAGTAAATTAAGGGGGCCGCCCAAATCCGAACGTTGCTCAGATTTGTCTTTTTGTGGGGAAGGTTTTTCTGGAACATTTTTGCCATTTTTGGTTGAAAATTTGAATTCATAAATTTATAATGGATTAAACATTTTTATTAAATACCAAAAATGATTTTCTAAAAGATATAAAATGTTTGTGTCATTTTATAAAAAATCAAGTGATAAAAAATGTTCCTTTGATCATATAATGCATTAGGCATTTGTTTATTCATACCTTAAGTGATTGAGTTGTAGAAGTGAATATTTACAACTAAATACTTGTTTATTTAATAAGTATATGTTTAATGAGTTTACATTTTGTGATTATCAAAACATAGAGATATCAAGAAGTATTAATAATGTTTTTAGGCATTATTTATATCAACAGGGGAGAAAGCCCACTAAATGTTAGTTTGATATAATGGGTTTTTTGTACTTGCATCTAAATTTGGCTCGATTCAGGGGCCTACTTTTCGTGATTGCCCAGGGCATCTGAAATCCATGGGACAGCGCTGCATGTACGGGGTAATAAACCACAATTTGTTGTTGAATTTATGAGAGATGCTATGTAAGCAACAACTAATACAATCCGGACCCTTTTGAAACCATGTATTCGGTTTTACTCCAAAATCGCAAACCACACCAGATTTAATTAAGAGAATATTTGAAATTCAGTTCCTATTTTCGTTCTCATGATTTTTGGGCACATTTCTAAGCCAACTTGGATGAATCTAGAATTATGAGATAGGGTTTCGAGTTCATTTGATTCTTACTCCTTTGTGATTTTTTCATTCACATAGATATATGTTGTTTGTTGAAGTAATTCTTCATAAAGGTATGAGATCCTCCAACTATCCTTCGGTCTTGTAGGAGGCAAGCCCTTCGGATACCTATATGATGTAGCAAACGCGTTAGCCTCACCCCGGGTGTGATCCCAGGACCAAGCTCCGGCGTGAGAGTAAGTATGAGTTTTAGCCAAATGGTATAAGTAATAAGTGTAAGTGAGAGTGCAGTAAATGCTAATCATATGTAAGAGCAAGTGAATGGTATTTATACTACCTCAAAACTGTACCTGGTTACTATTCTGCTACTGTGTCAAGTACGGTTAGGCTACTGTTCCTGACACCTAGGGTGCGGTGCACCGAACTACCCTTAGGCTAGGATGCCAACTAGGACAATCACGTGGTAGACATAATCCCGTGAAATCAGGACTAGAAGGCGGCGCTGTTGGGTCTTTTCGGTTGGATCCGGCAGTTATACGTCGTCCGGATATGGCCCTTCGGCTCAGTCGGGTCCTTCCGGCCATATACGTCGTCATGTCCCTCCAGTATTACATTATTAGTCGGAGACTACTAATGTAATACTTATCAATTGTTTCGTCTTTGTCGGGTGGTTCTTTTTGTTTATTGTTACGTTATTGGGCTTGGTGATGGTATGGAGGCCCGAGCCAGATGGTTACAATAGGTTAAAGCTAATAACTTATCGTTGTGTGTGAAATTTCGCCATAAGGCATCATGTACGCGTGTGACGGTTCAGATGCAAGCGTGTGGCCTTCTGACATGACGCGACGTTTCGTTGTCCCATTATGTGCCTATATAAGGCGTCTTTTACTTCACTTTTGCAGTTTACTTTTACTTCCGCTCTTCTCGTTATTGCTCCGAGTCTTCCGGTTCTTTCCCAGTTACGTTCCATCCTTTTCTTGTTTATTCGTCTTGTGTGTTACCTTCCTCTCGATCTCTGAAGAGGATGGAACGCACCTGGGAAAGAACCGAAAGACTCGGAGCAATAACGAGAAGAGCAGAAGTAAAATTAAACTGTAAAAGTGAAGTAAAAGACGCGTTATATAGGCACATAATGGGACAACGAACTTCCAGCGAATGCACCCTCTAGGTACACTTTAGAGACCAAGAGGAAGGTAATGCACAAGACGAAGTGTTATCGTCACGTACGACACCAGGATACCGTACGTGACGATAACACTTCACCGGAGGGTGTCGTACGTGACGATAACAATTCGTCTTGTGCGTTACCTTCCTCTCGGTCTCTGAACTTCCGGCGAATGCATACACTTCTCTCATGAGTGAAGAAGACCTAGAGGGTGTTATCATCACGTACGGTATCCCTCGTGATTTGAACCCCCGTCTTCCTTCGAAAGACTTCACCATGAACGAACTTCCGATGAATGCCATTGGTCTTTATGAATAATACCTGGAATTCTCGGGCGTTCGGGTACCTTTTTCCACTTTTTTGCTCCGGGTCATTAGATATTTCAGGGTGCATATTTCGCAGCTGGTGCCTATTGGTTTAGGTCGATCGATTATGTTCGAGATCTACTGTCGAAGTCTGGATATTGTTCCCACCGTTACTCTCTTTCGTGTCTTCTATAAACTCAACAAACAGGGACATTGGTTCTCTTTCGAACGTCGTACCGGAAAGGGTGCGCAGGAGCGAATTTTTAACAAGACCTGCTCAAGTTTGAAACATTGGAAGGATATATTTTTTTCTTATTGACCGGAGGGCTATACTGGACGCAATGCCGTGGAGGCATAAGGATTCGAATGTTGCGGATTTTCCACCAAGTGGCGGGTTTAATGACGCTGATGTTAGGGAATTGATGGAGAACGTCATAGATCTCCGACCCATTCACCCAGGGCTTTTGTTCGAGGTTGGGCTGACCACTATATTGAAATATCCGGGGTACCGTCCGGCCTTCAAAGATATTGAGGGGAATGGTAACACAACCATTAAATTGTCTTTTCTTGTTTCATAGTCTCCCTCCTATCTCTCTTTATATATATATATATATATTATATATATATATATATATATATATATATATATATATATATATATATATATATATATATATTTCGTATATCTTTAAATAACGTGCGGTTAATCTTGTGTTTTCAGCTGTGACAATGTCTCAATACTTGCGACACCAGAAGGAAGATGGTTCCCGCCTCGGCCGGGGGAGGGAAATGGCTCCAAACGAGAAGATTGCCTAGAATGTTACGCAGCCTCTGGGCCTGATGAGACACTTCCGACGAAGACTGGGCTACAAAAGATTGTTGAAAAAACTGACGCAGTGGTTCTTGCGGCCAAAGATAAGAAGAACAGACAGAATGAGAAGAAAAGGGTTTTTTGCCAGAGGTCCTCCCCAATCAAAGCGGAGACAAAAGGCTATAGTCCTGGACACAGAGCGTCTGCTGAGTCGTCGCATGATAATTCTCAGGAAACACACTCCGTTACTCCCATCACTACCGTCCGTCCAGAGAGTACTGCGGAGAACATGGTGAATCAAAACCTTGGGGGAGGCGATGGTGATGGGTTATACGAAGAGGTTAAAGAAAGGGCTGAGAATGATAATGGGGGTAGTGGGGTTGGCAATGTTGTGAATGATGCCGGAGAAGGGGGCCCTAGCGGAGATAATGATGATGAAGAGCATATGAATGTTGAGGTTGTTAAAGAGGGTGGAGACCCTGATCCATATCAGTCTGTTGAGGTCCCCATTACTGAAGGTATTTTATCTCTCTTGCAATGCCTTCATCTCGACTTTCTGTTATTGCAAATATTACGATATTTAAACTAAACGGTTTCTTCGGTTTTAATAATGACAAACATGTAACTTGTAATACATAACGTAAAATGTGCAAGTTACTTGTAAACACAAATCATCAACGCATACTTACATCAACATCTCTCAACGTATCAGGTATACCTCAATAGAGTCGTAGATTTTCATCCCGACGTAAATCACTCAAGGTATGAACAAACAAATTTAAACTTGACGGATGATCAAAGAAATAAATTTTTTGTTTTAAACTTCACAGTTTTATGAATGTGAAAAAACATTTTTCAAAAATACATGTTACAAATTATTTTTGAATAAGAAAGAAATGTTTTATTTGGGATAATCATTTCAAAAATAGTAACATCTATTTTCCCCCCAAAACAGCTCCAAACATTCCCAAATAAACCTTCCCCACCAAAAACAAATGGAGGAGCGTCCACGGTACCACTAAATTTAGTGGTGCCATCTGACAATTAGTGGTGCCGTCCCTCTGTAACGGCTAGTTTTCTCTTTGCCTATAAATAGTGGACCATTTTACACTTCCAACTTGATTTTTCCAGTCAGTTTTCTCTGGTCTAATCCCTTCTTATTTAGATCACTTTCTTTGATCATTTAGAGAGTCTTAGTTTGTTTAAGAGTGATCCTTTCATCCAACCAAGAGATCACCTTCATTCCTCTTCTAGTGCAAGAGAAGAATACTAGGTATCAAAGAAGATACAAAGTGTTGTAGTTGTAGTTAGAGCACTTGTAACACTTGTTACATACTTGTTGTATCTTGTATACATCAAGTTCATTTTTCTTTTGAGAGTTTGTGAGAGAAGATCATTGTGATCTTATAGAGATATTGAATATCTCTTGTAGCTTGTGAGCTAGTGTGTTGATCAAGTTGATCAAGGGTAGATAGGGTTGATTGAGTCAAGTGAGGGTTGATCATTGTGAACTTTTCGAGATATTCGAGATCTCTTGAAGCTTGTGGGCTTGTGTGATTGATCAAGTAGATCAAGGGTAGATCGGGTAGATCGAGTCAAATGGGAGTAGATCATTGTGATCTTGTTGAGATCTTGGAGATCTCTTGTAGCTTGTGGGCTTGTGTATTGATCAAGTGGATCAAGGGTAGATCTGGTAAATCGTGAGTAGATCGTGTGGATCGTGGTAGATTGGTACTAGCTAAGATTAGTACTCGACATTTAGCTTAGTGTCGGAAATAAGGATAAGCGACCTTGTACGGTTTTCTCCGCCTGAAGGGAGCTTGTTGATTAGTGAAGTAACTCTCGAGTTAGGTACTCGGGGAGTGGAGTAGGGCGAAGAGGAGCTTCGTGACTGAACCACTATAAATCATCGTGTCCGGTTTGCGCCTTCTTACTTATCTCTTTACTTTTATTTTATTCTTTATCGCTTTATATTTATATTTGCATTGCGTTTATGTTTGTGTGGTTTGTTGCTTATAATATGTTGATTATGCTTGTGTCATCGTTTGATTGTGTTTGTATTGTAGTTTACTTTATACCATCTATAGATGTTGTATGATCTTTGTTGACAGTTTTCATATTACGTCACACTTGATCGGGTGTTTTATAAAAAAAAGTTTTTAAGTTTTTAATGGAAACGTATTCACCCCCCTCTACGGTTTGCACAATTGGTACCAGAGACAGGTCGCTCAAATTTTTAAAACAAGTGGTTTTCAAAATTGAGTACGATCCATGTATCAAATTACCCATGAAGGTGATAAAATATGAAAAGTATTTAGTTGCTTAATACTTACAAGTTTTATTGTTAAGTATACTTTGTCATACTAGCTTGAAGGTTTTCTTAAATCAATAAAAGAATAGAGTTTTAAGTGTCCGGTCATGTTTTCAGAACGAGTCATTAAGTCATGTGGTTTTGAAAGGAATGTTTGGGACAAACCATTATTTTGTAGTAAAAGTATTATGGTAAATGTTTTTCTTAGTCCTAAACGTGAAAATGATGCCTAATATATATTTTATATGTTCGGTATCTAGTTTATTAAATTTTTCATTTTTTCGTCGAGACGCCGCACTAAAATAGTAAACTGAATAAGAAAACAGATCACGGTATCACTAAATATAGGACGGTACTGTTATATTTAACGGTACCGTGGGGTATTTAAAGGTACCGTGCCTCTGTCTGTCTGTTTTCAGTATTGGGTCATTTTCAGAAATTCATATAAAATTAACCATAAGTCCGTAGGAGTCGTGTCACTCATCATTTTAAATGAATTTGAGTCTACTTTCATTTGAAAAATACTTTTATGAATTAGTTCTAAATGAAAGTATGTTAAAGTCCTTGATTTTCAACTAAAGGTCTTTTTGGTCATGCAGTTTGTGTAAATTTTTGGTTAAACTGAAAAAGGGCGTTTCAACTTTTAAACCTTGACGTGTTTTCAAAGTGACTTAGCAAAACTCTTTGAAATGGGGAGGAAACCAATTCGTTTTCAAATAAAATCAAGCTTAGTATACATTGTTATACTTAATACACAAAATGACGATAAGTATTTTTGTGTGTTATGCTAAATGACAATTTGTTTTTCTTTGTGTATTAGTATTATTAGTTAATTTATTTTTGTGCTTATAGTTATCTTTAGTTGAACTAATTATATCTATAATCACAAGCGTCTTACATGCCTTGTTGCTATTTGCTGATTATTAGTTTTTTTGCTTGTGCGTCAATAGGACTTAGACTAGACTTCTTGCACGAAGTTGCGTAATTGATTTTGCATTGCATATAGGCATAGACAACTTTTCTTGCATACGTGTTCTAGACATATTGCAACTTTTAAGATGCTTTAGTAACCTTCTTAGGAATAGAAACTAAGTTGGTTGATCATGTGTGTCAAAAGATATTGTCTTACACAACTATTTTGTGGGAAACTAGAAGGGGGGGGGGGGTTGAATAGTTTACCGGTTTAAAATTCTTTTAAAAATCTTGTTTTATAAGTTGGCTATTGGAAACTTTGATTCGAACTCTATGTGTAACCAATCAACACCAATATGAACTACACACTAAACTAACTAATATAAACTAATGAAAGTAAAGAGTAGAGTTGGAAAGATCAAACCGAGACAAAGGATTTATAGTGGTTCGGCTACGAAGCTCTTCTTCGCCCTACTCCACTCCCCGAGTACCACACTCGAGAATTTCAAGCACTATGTCAACAACCTCCCTTCAGGCGGAGAAAACCGTACACGTCGCTTATCCTATTACCGACACTAAGTTAAATGTCGAGTGCTAATCTTAGCTAGCACCAATCTACCAAGGTCCACGTGACCAAACACTCAAGCCCAATGGCTTCAAGAGATCACCAAGATCTCGACACGATCACAAAGATCAACTCTCACTTCACTCTACTTAATCTAACTACTCTAGATCCTTTGATCACTCACACACAAGCCCGATGGCTTTAAGAGATCTTCACTATCTCTTAAGATCACAATGATCTTCACTCACACTCTCACAAAAGAAAGATAATCTTGATGTATGCTAAGATACAACAAGGATGTAACAAGTGTTACAAAACCTAACAACTACAACTCTTGTATCTTCTTGAATACCTTGAGTTCTTCTCTTACTAATGAAGAGGAATGATAACACCTTGTATCAACTTGGACACTTGTGTTCTTCTCTTGCAAGTGAAGAGGAATGAAGAGGATCACTTGAAGGATGATTGGATCACTCTTGAACAAAAGAAAAACTAACCTAAATGATCTAAGAAAGAAAGTGTGAAGAGAGTATTCAACTCAGAAAGTTTTGTGTGTGAAAGGATGCCTAAAAACTGTGAAAGGGGTGGGTATTTATAGGCAAAGAAAATCTGAACGTTACAGAAAATTTTGTACGGACGGCTCCGTTAAATACCCCACGGCTCCATTAAATTTAACGGAACCGTGGAGCCGTCGTAGACTAGGACGCTCCAAATTTTGTCTTTTCTGGTGAAAACTTATTTGGGGAAGGTTGGAGCTGATTTTGGGGGGAAAAATAGCTGTTATGATTTTCAAACTAATTTTTCCATTAAAACATTTCTTAATATTTCAAAAATAATTTGTCATGTGTATTTTTGAAAAAATGTTTTTTCCCATTTAAAATGTGAATTTTCAAAACATAAATTCACTTCTTTGATCACTAGTTCAAGTTGTAACTTTGTTCAAGAGTGATTTGCGTAGAAACGGGATCTTCCGATTAAAGACTTGTTTACGTTGATTTTAACGTATCGTGATTTCACATTTTGTCATCCTCAAAACGTGAAGTAATTGAAAGATATAAATAACGTTTTTAGAACATTATTTGCATCAACAATCTCCCCCTTTTTGATGATGAAAAAATATAAACTCATGTTAGGTTAAAATTAGTGTTAACAAGTTTTTAATGAGTTTACTCCCATTTCTCCCCCTTTTTGTCTAATCAAAAAGGTGACAAAGGCTCCCCCTTGATGTGTACTCCCCCTCATTTGGAGAACACAAAGGAATCGAGCAATAGTTCTTGCTACAAAACAAAGTTAGGAGATACATATATAATATGTAACAAGTAGCATATTATGACAAATATCAAATCACACAAGAAGAAGAATAGCTAATAGCTAAAAATGATAGGAAACAACCCTCATAAGAGCCCATTCATTCATTAAAAGAAAATAAATGTCATACATGGATATGATTTCATGGAAACATAAAAGAGACAATGATAAGCGTAAATCCCTAATGACTAGAGGCATGTTTCATTTCCAAGAGGGCTCCTAAAGACCTATTGTGGGTTAGGAGGTGGTGGAGATTGGGGCCCCATTTGGGGTGGTAGTGGTGTCAAGAGATGTTCTGTTGATACATAATCTGGCGCGGACTGATTCAACGACTCTCCCTGGGCCGTTAGTCGTCTTCTCGAGCCCTAAGTAGACCTGTTCAACAAAGAGAACCCGTTAGGAGTGGACCCGAGGCCGTAGCCCCGGGATCCACCTCCGACGGTCAAGTTAGTATCGGTGCGATGTAACCATTAAGAGTTAGGGTTATGATAACCTGTTGTGTCCTGAAGAAGGGGATTCCACCCCTATATTTATAGGGCATGGATTAGGGTTAGGCGTAGAGTGGGCCGCTGTTTGCCGGGCCTGGCCCACTTGTCGTGGGTCAGTCCAGACCATACGTCTACAAGCCCCCCAAGTTTAGTATGACATAGTGCGTGGCTATGTTATGCTAGACTTAAGTTCTGTTCCTGGCCGCGTAGGCCCAACCAACTATGACGGCGTGACCATAACGCGCAGCCCAAATGCGACAGTGCGCACTGGGTCTGTGGTGCAGTGCGTGATGACCATGTTGGCGCGACCTTATAGGCGCGTCCTTGTTGGCGCGACCTTGTAGGCGCATCCTTGTAGGCGCGACCTGAGTAACATTGACATTGCGATTTTGATTGTCTCACAATGGTGAAGGTGGATTCCGTATGCTGCATCCTGGGTAAGGGCGTACCTTTTGTACCAGTAGCGGTGCAGCATGGTGCGACAGAAGACGTGCTTCTATGGCAGAGGTGCGCGCTGTGCGCGACAAAGATGTGCGCTGTGCGCAGACAAGGTGCGAACATTACATCCGTCTTTGCTTCCAAATACACATGCGTGACGCGTACGGACACAGTGCGTATCCTGGTAGCCCCCCAAGTTTGATGGTGCTACTCGTGTAGGAGCATTAAACTTAGTTATTCAAATCCTGAAAAAAACTTAATGCAATTATTAGAAGTATATGCTGCGCATCGCAACATATAAAAGATAATGAAATAAAAAATTAGCGCATAGCATATATATAGCACGTAGCATGTAAAATTAACACATAAGAGAAGTAGTAGTGCGAATTACACCTAGCGTGAGGTTTTACAAACTACATAAAAAATTAATTGTTTTTTTTTAGTGCGCGCTGTGCGCAACAAAGAGGTGCGACAGAAGGCGTGCTTCTGTGACCGCGACTAATAGTTTTAATCGCACGTACAGACGCAGATGGATGTATCGTGACCGCATAGACTCTAACGTTTGTGGATGATCGCAGATGACCACGGCTTTTGTCCAGTGCGCTCATGGCGATTGACTAGCATCGTGGTGCCTGTACGTGACAGTGCGCTCATGGCGCCAGTCTGCGAAGATCTCTATACGCACGGCCTAACGCGGGTAGATTTATCGTGACTGCGCTGTTCGCGGCTAAAAGATATAGTAGGTCCGATCGTGCGGACTTAGTGCGTTATAGATAAAATCGTGTTTACCAAGTTAAAAGATTTACATAAAATCTTCTTAATATTTAAGAGATATGCACAAAATATATGCACGAATGATACATAAAATCTTTTCAATTTTTAAAAGATACGTAGTATGCTAAAAGATATGCTAGAAAATAAAGCTTGGCACTTCTTGTCTGCTTGCGTCAAACAAACAAAACAATCAAATCCCTTCTTTTTATGAATATTACGAATATTACGAACATTACGAGAATATTACTTGTTACTGCCTTTTGAAAAAGTAAACAATAGTAGGCAGATGCATCGTACTTTAATAAATATATTAAAGTCAATTGAAGAGGTATGATAAAGTAAGCATGGAGGTTACCGACTTTGTATATGATTTATCAACTACGCAGTTGGTAACCGTAGTCATGAACCACACAGCCGCTTGTCGCGGTGCGATGCGAGAGCACGAAACTTGTCGTGGTCCCACGGATGGCGCCAATCTGTTGATACATAATCTGGCGCGGACTGATTCAACGACTCTCCCTGGGCCGTTAGTCGTCTTCTCGAGCCCTAAGTAGACCTGTTCAACAAAGAGAACCCGTTAGGAGTGGACCCGAGGCCGTAGCCCCGGGATCCACCTCCGACGGTCAAGTTAGTATCGGTGCGATGTAACCATTAAGAGTTAGGGTTATGATAACCTGTTGTGTCCTGAAGAAGGGGATTCCACCCCTATATTTATAGGGCATGGATTAGGGTTAGGCGTAGAGTGGGCCGCTGTTTGCCGTGCCTGGCCCACTTGTCGTGGGTCAGTCCAGACCATACGTCTACATGTTCCATAAAGTAGAACATGAAATGAATCTCGTCTCTTAAGAAGTAGATGAGGTTACGGTTGTGGAGACAACATCGGCAATTAGCACTATGTAAATCAAAGGGATGTGGTTGATTGGGTTGTGCCATGATAGGAGATGGTGATTGTGGTAGGTTTGTTGGAGGTGAAATTGGCATGGCATTGTCCAATGGAGTTAAGGGGGATGGTGTGTACTCCATTGATGATGTAGTGTAGAAGGATGATGAAGATGTTGTGTAGGTAGAGGATGTTTTAGAGGGTGCATAAGGTGGTGATGGTGAGTATGGAGTGGCTTGGGAAGGTGGTGTCATTGCTTCATCATCTTTTGTAAGATCTACAAAGAGTGGTTTGGAAGGTGGTTTTACGGTGATTCTAGGTTTCTTGGAAATGTGAGAGGTGGATCCTTGGTTGGAAGCCATGGATGTTTGTGATGAGAGGTTGAAGGTGAAGTGCAAGATATTCTTGCAAGGTGAGGTGCAAAATATTCTTGCAAGGTGAGGCTTTATATAGGGAGGATGGGTGAAATTTGAATTAAAGGTGATAGTGATGTCCTATGGTGTAGGAAGGAAATCCTAGGGTGTGTTAGGTTTGCAAAAATTTGCAGGTTTGAGGTTAGGGGTGTAGGGTTTTTGGTAGGAACAGTAAAAATCCATCAAACAGGGGTACGGTTCCTTTAAATGACCCACGGTACCGTCCATATTTAATGGTACCGTGACACTGTTTGCAAGAAGATTTCTGTGCAGGCTAGTTCTGGGCAGCTAGGTGGATGTTTTCTAGGGGAACTAATTCCTGGAAATGATAGTGCCTCAACTCACTAGGTACTTATTTACCTAAAATATCCCATTTAAGCTACAACTAGCATATAAAGACTATCATGTAGTTTCCTAGGTTGATCATAAGCATGCAATTATAAGGGACAAAATTAGCTATCATCCAAACATCACATAGATTGATTAAACAAGGAGATAGTTAAGCATGCAATAAATCAATTAGCATTCATTCATAGATAAATCCTAATAAGAAACATAGATTTCTTCAACACTTATGACTTGAGCATTCCCCCATTCTTGGCATACTCTTGTCTTGAGCATGAGTCTCGTTTTCATGATTTGGATCATCAAAGGGTGCATAATGGGTGGAGGATTCGGAAATGAGAATTGATGAGAGATGTGACTCGTTTATGGGTTGCATGATGGGTTTGACGAGGGAGTATTGAGGACCGTTAAGGTAAGGGTGTAGGTTCATGAAATGGTGATAGAGACGGGTTAGGAACATCCCATAGGGTATCAATTTAATCTTGTTACCCTTGAGATGGACAATTCGCTTAGCGAATAAGTAAGCGAGGTTGTATGGTTGTTGGGTTAGGAGACAGTAAATCATATGAGCACAACACGCCGGGAGTTGCTCACGATTTCCTGTGAGACTTAGAACATTTTCTCGCAGGATGACTGACAAGAAAGTAGTTCATGACGCACCTCTTCCAAACGAATTTTCGTTGGACTAGGATAAGACGAGTACTTATGAGTACGGATGACTTTGGTTAGTTCGGTGGGAGAGGGTATGTAGGAACAATATGGACTATTCTCTTCACGATAGTTGAAAAGTGACTCAAGACACCAATCTTCAGTATAGGCACATTGCCCATGATTGGGTATTCGAAGGATCTGAGCAAATTGCTCAAGAGTTAGGACGAATTTGAAGTTTTGGACCCAAAACCAAAGTGACAAGGATTGATCCTCGTTACGTACGAGTTCAACTTGTCAAAAGAACTCCAACACAAAACGAGGACAAATGTGCTCGTTAATGTGGAGTAGACAATCAAATCCTATAGCTCTAAAGGAAGTGTTGATGTCCCGATGGTAAATTAGGGACGGATCAACGACACGGCCTTCATGAAATTGACGGGTTTCAAGATTGACATAGGCACGAATGTGGTTACCGGGTGTAGTGGGTTCACGTGAGATTTCGGGTGTGTAGGTATCGGTTAGGAGATGATCAAAATCATATTCATGAGACATTTTTGTTTCCTATAAAAGGATATTTTTAAAGGAAAATTAGAGTAAAGAACAGTTGCATTATGCACATGTCTAGTGTGTGCCTATATGCAAACTATGTGAAGGTGCGGTAATCTCGACTCAAAAGAAAATAATGAGATTACCCTAACTCTCCTAATTTTACTTTTGCTCACACAAATATGTCGAAAAGTACATATTAATTATGTAATTCGATCAATATTCGTGAGATCATGTATGCATGAGAAAGTGTTTTTAGTTTGCATCAACAATGCACAAAAAGTGTTTCATGGTCCAAAATTCGTGAAATTTTGAAAATATTAGAATTGGGGTGTTTGGTGACTTTAATGTTTTGACACCAAAGGTTTTGAAAATATTAGTGTTGATGACTTCAATTTGAAAGTATATTAAGAAAAATTGAAAAATCCCCAATTCATTTTTCATCAATGAACAAACCCTAGACTTAAAATTAAAAAAATTAAAGTAAGGTAACTTACAATTAATGTTGAAAACTTAGAGGTGATCAGTAAGCTTGAAAATCAATGTCTTGAATATGATCTTGAAGAGGTTTCGTGAAGTTTTGGGTTGTGAGGTTAGGTTACAACAGCAGTTGCAGAGGTTGAGGATGGTTGAAATAAGTGATGTGGGAAAAGGGGAACTGAAATAAGTGATGTTCCAGATGCACGGTTCCACGGTATCGTTAAATTTAACGGTGCCGTGCCACATTTAGTGGAGCCGTGATCTGCTGGGACTGTTTTCTGTCTCGTTTTGATTTTTGACAAATATGTCTCGCTGTTTTAGTGAGACATATTGACACGAGGAGAGAATTTGTACTTAACAAATTCTTTTGACTAGGGAGACCTAAACTAAACTACACGAGACTCATGAGATGACTTCAAGAGTCATGAGACTTATGGAATATGTTCCATCATTCCTAGACCTAGACGGAGATAGTTAAAGGATTCTCGTTTGAGAGGTTTGGTTAGGATGTCTGCGATATTGTCCTGGGAAGGAACTTTCTCAATGGAAATGTTTCCTTTCTGAACATTATCACGAAGGAAGTGGTGGCGAATTTCGATGTGTTTGGTACGGGAGTGTTGAACGGGGTTCTTGCTCAAGTCAATAGCACCTTTATTATCACACATAATGGGGACGTCATATAAATGAATGTCATAGTCTATAAGGGCTTGTTTCATCCATAGTACTTGTTGACATGCCTTTCCGGCGCTTACGTACTCGGCTTCGGTTGTGGATATAGCAAGAGCCGTTTGTTTCTTGGAGAACCAAGAAGTTAAGCAACAACCCATGAAGGTACAAATGGCACTCGTACTCTTTCGATCCACATAATCTCCCGCATGATCAGAGTCGGAATAGACAACAGTTTCTACACCGGTCCCCATGGGATAAAATAATCCCAAGTGTATAGTGCCTTTAATGTATCGAAAGATACGCTTAACCGCTTCAAGGTGAGAGGTTTTGGGATCCTCTTGGAAGCGAGCACAAAGGCAGACACTAAACATGATGTCGGGCCTACTTGCCGTGAGGTATAGTAAACTTCCTATCACACCTCTATACTTAGTGCTATCCACGGACTCACCTTCTTCATCTTTCGTGAGTTTTATTTCCGTGGACATGGGAGTTTTCATGGGCTTAGACTCTTCTAAACTGAACTTCTTAAGCATCTCTTTACTATACTTAGCTTGATTAAAGAAGATGCCATCTTCCATTTGTTTAATTTGTAAACCAAGGAAGAAATTTAATTCACCCATCATGCTCATCTCAAACTCGTCGTGCATGATTTTTGAGAAATCATCGCACATCTCTTGACAAGTTGATCCGAATATAATGTCGTCGACATATATTTGAACAATGATGAGATGTGAATTTCTTTTCTTTGTGAAGAGTGTGTTATCAACCTTTCCCATGGTATATTCATGTTCAATCAAGAAGGCTTTTAGTCTATCATACCAAGCTTTAGGAGCTTGTTTAAGACCATAGAGTACTTTCTTGAGTTTATAAACATGATTCGGACATTCAAAATCAACGAATCCCGGAGGTTGCGCAACATACACCTCCTCGTTGATATAACCATTAAGGAACGCACTCTTCACGTCCATTTGGTATAGCTTAAAGTCTAAGGCACATGCATAGGCAAGGAGTATTCTAATTGATTCTAATCTAGCTACGGGTGCATAGGTTTCATCATAATCTATTCCCTCCTGTTGGTTGTAGCCTTGTGCTACCAACCTTGCCTTATTCCCAACTACGACGCCATTTTCGTCGAGTTTGTTTCTAAACACCCATTTAGTTCCTATGATTGTTTGATTTCTAGGAAGAGGTACTAAATCCCAAACTTGGTTTGCGGTGAATTGATTTAGTTCCTCCTGCATGGCAACTATCCAACTTTCATCCTTAATTGCTTCACCTACATTCTTAGGTTCTACGGTTGATATGAAACATAAGAAGTTACTTTTTTTTTGTGCTTGTGACCTAAGGGTTCTTTGGTTTAGGTTACCTATGACATTTTCAATAGGATGGTTTTTGGATTCCTTAATGTTGACAATTTCATCAACTTCAACTATTTCATCCTCAATGTCATCTTCTAGGGTTTTCTTGCCATTAGCCTTAATGGCTTCATCCTCATCTAAGTCATCATCAACCAATGGTGATGTCTTAGATTGTGGAGGACTTTCATCGAATGTCACGTTGAGTGATTCTTCGACTTTCAAGGTTTCTCTATTTAGGACAACGTAGGCTTTACTATTTTGGGAATAACCTAGGAATACACCTTCGTAAGACTTTGGGTCAAACTTGGTGAGGTAATCTTTAGTGTTTAGTATGAAGCATTTGCTTCCAAACACTCTAAAGTAATCAAGAGAAGGTTTTCTTCCTTTCATGATTTCATATGGGGTTTTTCCTAGGATAGGTCTAATTAAAATCCTATTTAGAATGTAAGTTGAGGTGTCCACCGCATTACACCAAAACTTTTGCGGAATTGATTGTTCATTCAACATCATTCTACTCATTTCTTGTAGAGTACGATTTTTCCGCTCAACTACCCCATTTGATTGAGGAGTGCGTGGAGCCGAGAAATTATGAGTAATACCATTAGCATCACAATATACTCCAAATTGCACTTCATTATCAAATTCCCGACCATGATCCGTCCTAATAGAAACTATTGTACATCCTAGTTGATTTTGGACTTTCTTACTAAAGATTTCAAATTCCTCAAAGGCTTGTGTCTTATTCTTAAGAAATCTAGTCCAAGTATACCTAGAGTAGTCATCAACTATTACTAAGGTGTAGAGATTTCCTCCGTAGCTCCGTACGGCGGATGGATCGAATAAGTCCATGTGAAGTAGTTCTAGGTATCTAGAAGTCGAGACCATATTCTTAGCTTTGTGACTAGAATGAGCTTGTTTTCCAACTTTACAAGCGTCACAAAAGTGTGTGTCGAACTTAATCTTAGGTAGGTTTCTAACTAGTTCCTTAGATGCCAATGATTGTATAAGACGCATATTGGCATGACCTAGTCTCCTATGCCACAGGGTGGTATGATCATCTATAGTTGCTAGACAAATCTTATCTTCAGGCTTATTTCCTATTTTCATGACAAATAAGCCGTTTTTCCTAACTCCTTTGCCTATGGTTTTCCCATTCTTAATAATCTCACTACCCTCTTCATAGAATATGACTCTACACTTATTATCCACCATTTGACTAATGCCAAGTAAGTTAAAACCTAAGTTATCTACGTGCTCAACATTTCTAATAATAAGAGAGTCTTGAGTAATCGTATCTTTTCCTATAATGTTGCCCTTAAGTTTGCTACCGAAAGTGACATTACCTCCGTTGTATGCCTTGTATGATGAGAATAAACTTCGGTTGCCCGTCATGTGGTTAGTGCATCCACTATCCTTGACCCATTTGTCAGGCTCCAAGTCAATTCCCAAGCATATCTATTGCATAAGACAAACATTCAAACATTTGGTCCCCAATATCTCATGGGTCCAAAGTGGTTAGCATTAAACATCCCATGCATTTCTTGCATGTGGTTAGGATGTTGAAATGGAGGACAAATTTCCCATGGCAAGTAACTTTGTAGTTGACAGTCATTCCAAGTTACGGGATAGTTACTTGGAAAACTTTGTCTTCTAGAGTTATGTCTCGGTAGAGGAGTTCTTGACCGAGGTTTGGGAGTGTTTGTTTTTCTAGGTGGAGGAGTCTTAGGCCTTGTGTTAGGTTTTACAAATCTAGGTTTGGGTTTTGACATGGGTTTGTAAAATCTCTTAACTTCCTCTATACTAGCAATTGAGACCTTTGTGCCATTAACAACTATGTGAGTTGGTTTAGGACTTGATTTGTTTTTGAGATTCGACTCAGTTCTGTCCCCAGCACCAGACGGTACCACGGTTCCATTAATTTTAATGGTACCGTTGGTACCTTTAGTGGTGCCGTCTTGGGATTTGACAGAATCAGTAGGTTTGATAGATTTTACATGATTTGTTTTATCTGCCGAAACATTTTCTGTATTCTTTTTGAACCTAGTTATCCTAATTGCATTTTCCTTAAGTTTTTCATTTTCTAATCGAAGACTTATGCATGACTCACATCCCACGTCTATTTCTTTGTTTCTTTCAAGTCCTTTGACTTGATCCTTTAGTTCTAAAATTTTCACTTCGAGTTCATGCAATTTTGACTTTAGTGATTTGTTTCTACTTAACATTTTTGAAACAATTTTGCATAGATTATTATGTTCGTCATGTAGTATGTTATCATCTATTGACGAGTTGTCATCTATGAAATTAGGGTAGTCGTAACGTACCTCATTAGAAGCATGAGCCATTAGACATGTTTCGTCCTTGGGCTTCTTTTCTTCATCATCACCGCTATCACTCCAGGAGCCTCCTATGAGAGCTCGTTGGTTGTTGACTTTTGGTGGCTTGGGACACTCTCCCATGAGGTGATTAGGATCTCCACATCTAAAGCATTTCCTATCACTTGTCCCTTTCTTTTCAGCATGGTTCTTTTGTGATGTCTTCTTCTCATCACGAGGTTGCCTAACGAACCTACCTCTTCTCCTAAAGAACTTTTTAAAGTCCCTAACCGCTAATGCATATTCCTCATCTTCACTATCAGAACTCGAACATTCCTCATCACTAGACTCCTTCTTGGCTTTCAATGCTAGAGATCTAACTCTCTCGCTTTTGCCTTTGACTATATCGGAGTCTTTCTTAATTATCATCTCGTGAACTTTCAAGTTTCCTATAAGTTCATCGAGTGACAACATCGCCAAGTCCTTTGACTCTTCAATGGCAGTAACCTTTGCTCTCCATTTAGGATGTAGAGCCCTAAGGAACTTCCTAACATAATTCTTGCTAGAGTAACCTTCATCAAGAGCTTTAAGACTAGTAATAATAGTATTGAATCTAGCAAAAGCATTATCTATAGATTCATCTTCCGTAATGGAAAATTGTTCATATTGTTGAACAAGAAGATCTACCTTGTTCTCTTTGAATTGGTTATTACCTTGGTGAGTGACTAACAAAGTTTTCCAAATATCTTTTGCCGTATTACACATGAAAATTCTTTCAAATTCCTTTTTAGGCAAAGCATTATAAATCATCATTTTAGCCTCATTATTTTTGGCTAATTTCCTTTTAAGTTCATCACTTTGTTTATCATAAGAAACTATTTCATACTTTTTAGTTTCCGGATTCATTTGAATAGGTTGAAAGTCACCCTCGGTAATAACATGCCAAAGATCAATGTCTTTTGATTTCACATACGTTTCGAATCTTGTTTTCCAATAAATAAAACAATCAGTTTCGAAAAGTGGTGGTCTTTGCATAGATTGCCCTTCTAGATATTTGTCGGAATCCATTGATCGATTCAAGTTTTAAAATACAAAATACTTTAAAATCTTGACTGACGTGGCTTCTGATACCAATTGTGGGAAACTAGAAGGGGGGGGGGTTGAATAGTTTACCTATTTAAAATTCTTTTAAAAATCTTGTTTTAAAAGTTGGCTATTGGAAACTTTGATTCGAACACTATGTGTAACCAATCAACACCAATATGAACTACACACTAAACTAACTAATATAAACTAATGAAAGTAAAGAGTAGAGTTGGAAAGATCAAACCAAGACAAAGGATTTATAGTGGTTCGGCTACGAAGCTCTTCTTCACCCTACTCCACTCCCCGAGTACCACACTCGAGAGTTTCAAGCACTATGTCAACAACCTCCCTTCAGGCAGAGAAAACCGTACACGTCGCTTATCCTATTATAGACACTAAGCTAAATGTCGAGTGCTAATCTTAGCTAGCACCAATCTACCAAGGTCCACGTGACCAAACACTCAAGCCCAGTGGCTTCAAGAGATCACCAAGATCTCGACACAATCACAAAGATCAACTCTCACTTCACTCTACTTAATCTAACTACTCTAGATCCTTTGATCACTCACACACAAGCCCGATGGCTTTAAGAGATCTTCACTATCTCTTAAGATCACAATGATCTTCACTCACACTCTCACAAAAGAAAGATAATCTTGATGTATGCTAAGATACAACAAGGATGTAACAAGTGTTACAAAACCTAACAACTACAACTCTTGTATCTTCTTGAATACCTTGAGTTCTTCTCTTGCTAATGAAGAGGAATGATAACACCTTGTATCAACTTGGACACTTGTGTTCTTCTCTTGCAAGTGAAGAGGAATGAAGAGGATCACTTGAAGGATGATTGGATCACTCTTGAACAAAAGAAAAACTAACCTAAATGATCTAAGAAAGAAAGTGTGAAGAGAGTATTCAACTCAGAAAGTTTTGTGTGTGAAAGGATGCCTAAAAACTGTGAAAGGGGTGGGTATTTATAGGCAAAGAAAATCTGAACGTTACAGAAAATTTTGTACGGACGGCTCCGTTAAATACCCCACGGCTCCATTAAATTTAACGGAACCGTGGAGCCGTCGTAGACTAGGACGCTCCAAATTTTGTCTTTTCTGGTGAAAACTTATTTGGGGAAGGTTGGAGCTGATTTTGAGGGGAAAAATAGCTGTTATGATTTTCAAACTAATTTTTCCATTAAAACATTTCTTAATATTTCAAAAATAATTTGTCATGTGTATTTTTGAAAAAATGTTTTGTCCCATTTAAAATGTGAATTTTCAAAACATAAATTCACTTCTTTGATCACTAGTTCAAGTTGTAACTTTGTTCAAGAGTGATTTGTGTAGAAACGGGATCTTCCGATTAAAGACTTGTTTACGTTGATTTTAACGTATCGTGATTTCACATTTTGTCATCCTCAAAACGTGAAGTAATCGAAAGATATAAATAACGTTTTTAGAACATTATTTGCATCAACATATTTTTCCAAAGGTTTAAGTGTAAAAGGTATATCACCTCAAAATAATTAACACTCTTATAAAATCCGTAACATGGTCTCTAAAACATTACATCATTTTGTCTTGCTTAACCATGGGTTGTCTAAACAAGATAAAAGATCATATTAATACATTAGTATTTAAGTAAAAGAAAATGTATTAAACTTGCATTGATCTAACACACATACAAAATGCTTTAAACATTTAGTATTTTACGTATGTTGTATAAAAATAGTTAAGATAATTATTTTTCTACTAATGAGGTGTCGAAAAACTAAGAATATTATGCTTAATAATATAAATAGTTTTTCGCAAATAAAAATAAATGACAATATCGAAGTGGTAACTTAATATGTCATTAACCTCACACATACAACTAGTATTAGAAATAATGGAACACATTCCCTAAATTTTTATTTTCTTTTTAAAAGGAGTTATCGTGAGGGTCAATAAAGATTTCGAGAACATATCAATTCATTATTCAAATTATGATTGATATCATTATCGAATCTAATTGACAAGTTTTCGAGTATAGACATGAAATTGGAGTCATTATTTGTCTAGCTCCAAGATAACATCAAAATATGATGAAATATATTATCTTGAATCTACATACTCAATCACACTCGATTGTTAGGAAAATAATGACGTCCTCTTAAGACGAAAATAATATGCATCGGATCATAACTCACACTTGTGTTGAAGATGCCATATTGAGTCTTCTTGTCCAATGGTTGTGTTCCAAACTTTAAACTAATATGTTTAAAAGATGCATAAAATACACAACTAAGTAGGATTGACAGCTTGGATGTTTCATCCGAAATATACAAGTAATTTACATTGCAATGCAATTAGTAAATGTGTCATTTCCGAAAAACCAAACACGAGCAAACAAACAACATATGTAAACTTTGCTCATGAGTGACTCAATACTCAAAATCACATGTCTAGTAAAAATGTCACACATAATATGTTATTAACTATTATGTAAGTCATCAATCTTTGAGAATATCACATGTATTTCTCTCATCAAAAGATTGACAAAGGATAACTTATATCCTATGTATCTTATTCCCTTTGTAACATGAATGGTTATGTTACAAGAGAGTTCATTGCATCTTGTTAACAAATATAGGATATTAGATTTGAATAACAACCCAAAACAACATGTGTCATTGCATAAACAAGTAATATTGGTCATACACTTAAATACTTGTTTTACTAAGCATTCGTAAGAGTGATAAGTTTCCTCTTAGAAAAGCATATTTGTTGAAATATACAGTATGTCTCATTTTAAATATAATACTCACAAGATCTATTGAGGTAAGTAACCTTTACTAGATTCCTTTCTCAAGATATGCAAATGAGCATTCTTGAAACACACACGATGTAGTAGATTCTACATTGTATCACATTAGAGTGTCTCTTGGTTCTAGGAAACCAAATCATGTTAAAATAACATGTAACAACTCAACAAACAAATATGTTGTCCAAGAGATCATAAAATGCACCATCTCCATCAAATAACCTCTAAATCTTAAACACGAAATTAAAATATTTCGCTTGCCTTTGTTAGGAGTTGTGCAAGACAAGTCATTTTCTTAACCGACTTTCAAAGTATGGTTAGTTGAGTCATATTAGGCCATGTATTAGCAAAATAAGCTAATATAATCTTTGCTATACTTCGATAGGAAAATATAGGAATTTGAATTTTTCTAACATGAGAATGACTACTAGAGAACCTATCGCACTAGAAATTCAATTTGACCTAACGGTTGAATTGCTTCCCGGAGAGAAGTTGGGTTCGTGGTATTACCCATAAAAATGGTCGTGTTTAGCCTGAATTGAGCACCACTAGTGATAGTCTCTGTAGGATCGATACATGTATTGATTATGTAGATTTAGGAGGTCTTGGATTATGGAAGAAGAAATCCATGTTTGAGTTAGAGAGAGAGAGTAGAGAGGGAACTTGAGAGAGAAACTGGAAATCTATTAGATTAAGTGAAGAGAAGTTCCAACCCTCTCCCTAGGTGGAGAGGGGTATTTATAGTACATAATATTGTTGCCCCGAGTGGGCTGTGGAGCGAGCTGACAGTGGGTAAAGACCCGACCCACTCCACAAGTTCTATATTAACTAAACTATTACTAATATTATTGATAATCCTACGAGCTAGTTAATGCTAACAGATACTCGGGGTGACCGAGTCTTCAGATGAATATTTATATTCCTAACAATCTCCCCCTAAGGGAGGTCACCCCGGAAATAATATTTTGAATTCTTAGCATTCTATTAGATGAACATGTCTTCCTAGCTCGTAGGTCTTGATTCTTCAAATTCATTGATCTTTGTGCATTCAGCAGTGAGCTTTTGATGACTGATCTTTTGACTTGGATGATCTTCGAGTGTTCTTTGAGGTTATCATCCAACAACTATCTTCAAGTCATCTTGCAGCATCGTCTCCTTGTGAAGTTGTGATCTTTGAGTCGACATGCTCACACTTTCTTGAATCATGATTTTCAGCATCAGAGTTGCAGAAGCAATGTTGAAGGTCTTTCAGTTTATCATGACTACTTTGAATACAATGATGGTGAAGTGTGAGCATGGGGTGATGGATCAGCATCTTTTCAGCAATCAGCAGCAACCGCCAGATATTCCTGCATACGACAATTAGCAATAACATGTCTGGTACTTACAGGTTCGGACTTAGAGATTGTCAACAGCATAGTGTGAAAACTCTCTCTAATCCTTACCAAGGCCGTTCCTAAATCGAAAGCCCACAGAGGGCTTACAAGATCTACCGTAGTAAATCAACGATTAGGTGAGTCGCTGGAGTTCACTCCACGACTGTAGACCGTTTGAAACCGCCGCGACCACTAAGCGTAATTCACAAGGAATTACCGAAGTGACCTGCGTTCAGGGCTATTTGATGTTGACCCTGGCAGGAGTTTCCATTCAATCACTGAGAATTACATTTGTAAATTCCCTCATAAATGTTCTGGCAGATTGCTAAGATCTGCGTAGGACTCATAAGTTTACAACTGGTGTCCTTAATGTTGAACAACCAGTGTAGAAGTAACACGTGTTCCTATGAGATCTTATAATGCATCTCGTGGCTCTAGACTCGATAAGTGCAATTTTGGTAGTCGGAGACTGGAGCGGTGTCTCCTGTTTTAATATCAACCTAACTCGTAATGAGCGGTCGATAGATTATGCAGGGTTCCCCGTGAGAATGAAACAAGTCCTTTTAATAGAACTTGAGTGGCTTAGAAGGTTTAGTGCAGTGCGTCACAGGGTCCATGATGTCTTGTCTTTAATACCGGCGTCACCTTAGTAACAACCAGTAGCATATGAATGGAACCCGGTTTCTGCCCTAAGGTTGAATAATTTGGAGGGCTATTTCTTTTCACCCTTTCACATTACTTTTCTTTTTAATTCTTTAACCCCTTCTTTCTCCTTCCTCATATTACTCCTTTTTCATAATCATACCTAAGGACTTTCTAATACTAGCTATTTGGTATTGTCCTTGGGTAGATCCCTCCAGCTCTGGCGGATCATAGGACGGTTTTCCTAACCTTAGCCACCTTATAACACCATGACTATCCTATGTTGCCGTAAACCAAAATCCTTGAAAAATCTCTCAAAATGTTCATGATTATGAAACACATTTTGCTATCACTTTGAGAGTTTTATAATTTTCAAAGGCTCCCCCTTAACATGTGCTCATATGTTTTAGTTTAAAATTTGCAAATGTTGGGTAGAGATTGCACTTTTTGAATTGATCCACTTTCAGTGAACATGACCGATTTGAGACACGCTTACATCACTAGTTAGACTAGCTTGAAATTATTACCCGGCCTGGTCACATCCACATAAACTTTCTCGAAATGGTACAATCTACTCAGACATATCCTCTTTGAGACACGCTTACATCACTGGTTAGACCAGCTTGAAATTATTACCCGGCCAGGATATGTACTTACGATTAATGACAGTTTGTGTTTCGTCAATTCATTGGTAAGGTCTGAGTCACATGAGATTTCGCATCCTTTTTGCTGTAGTGCCATTTGCTCCCCCTCAATATGTGCATCGATATACGAAAGAGTTTAGCACATATGGGAGAGCTTACATTTAAGACCAAATAATCACATTTTCATCAGAATTTCATATTTAAATCACATTCTCTCCCCCGATCAAAAATTTCAAACCATTTGAGATTTGTGATCCCAATTGATTTAAATATGTTTAGAAAATTAGGGAGAAAATGTGGTCAGGTTGAAATGTATTCTGATTATGGAGCATACTATGCTCCCCCTTAAACCACGAGAGAGTGTCACTGCTGATGTTGCACAATGCTTAAAAAGGTGTAAGAAATTTGAACAAATACTCTCCCCCTCAATTAATGACCCATTTTCTATTTAAAGAGATGTAGTCATTCAATTGACTGTGACGTATTTGTGAAAATTTAAGTCCAGTTACCACCTTGTGAAACACCAAAACTCTCCTGAAGAATCATAGAACAGAAGGAGTTTGTGATGTAAAGAAGACTTCTCTTCTTATACAAGAAATGATGCACTGAAACGTACATCAAATCAAAGAAACATGGATATAAAGTAATCCATGCCCGGGTGAACATCACCCAGTTGGAGGAACAACCGTCTTTTTGGCGACGTGCTTTCCCCATTTTGAAACGCGGGTTGTCTATCTAAAGTAATAGCAAGCTATTTTGTTAGGAACACGTTTTATTAAATATTTCAAGTCTTGTTCATTTTGTATTATTGTTGCTTAATATGGACATTATGTTAGTATTTAAAGGTGCGGTCCATTAGATGTCCATGGGCCGGCCTCTTTAGTGTTAAAACTTCTAGAAACAATCAAGTGTATGTCGCCCTAATATGTTGCCTATAAATAGAAGGCAAGGGTGATCATTTTAGATGTTGGTTTTCATTCTCATGCGAAAGCTCTGTCCAAGTTTATAGTGAATGTTAATCATCCAATTATTCTTCTCTTAACCTCTTCTCTATTCTTCACTTTACTCTCGTATTTACTTTACTTATTGTTATTCTCATTTCGTAGCTTATAGATTAGTAGTAGTCGTGGTTTAGTAGTTGAGTAGTGTGTGTTACGTTAATTACAAGGACCTACAAGTGGTATCATTCGCCTAAGGATAGTTAACGTGTGTGTTTAAGAGTAGATTACATCGTTATTAACTTTGGTTTTGTCATTTACGTTTGGATTTTCATTGAGTTTTTTGTTCGAAGTTGCGTTAAAAAACAAGTGTTCTAATCGTTGTTAGTTGTAGATCTTCACGAAAATCTTAGTTTCTCACCTTAAAAGTTGCAAACATCTTCATATTTACGTAGTTTTAATTGTTACAAACCTTTGTTATCGACTAATCATAATCGTGGAAAGATCTAGACGAAATTCGAAAAAAGTCGGTGAAAAGAGGGTTTTTCGGAATTGGTGAAAAGAGGGTTTTTCGGAATTGGCGAAAAGAGGGTTTCTCGCAATTGACAGTATTTCTCGCAAATCACAAGAATCTTCGGAATTGGTACTCGGTATTTTCTAGCTTGTAGGAGTTAGTGAAAATACTTCGACTTGGCTTTAATTCTCATCTCTTATATGAGATATTGAGAAAGTGATCGAAATTGTAATTTTGATAATCTTTCGAAATTGCTTGATCTTTCGCAATTCTAAATAATTTATCAAAATTTCCATTTCATATCGCAATTCAGATAATTTTTCGCAATTGCTAAGTTCTTTCGCAAATTAGATAGTTTATCGCAATTATCAATTCTCTTTCGCAATTGGCAGTTTCTTTCGCAATTGATAGTTTCTCTCGCAATTGGATGTTTCTTTCGCAATTCGCAGAACCTTTCGCAATTGGCAGTGTGAACAGTGTTTTTCGCAATTGGAGTGAACAGTAACATTTCTTCAAAAATTGGACAAAAACCTCAATTAATCAAAACCAAATCTCATAACTCATAACACACATCTTAATTATCTTAACGATCAACATAAACACAAGAATATCTCAACCACCACATTTCAATTACTACTACCAGCTACAACAATATCCACAGCAACAATATCATCAGCAACAACAACAATTTCATCCTCAATATCCACAACAACATGCTTTTGTACAACAACATTAGTTTTTCCCTCAACAATCAGTACTCAGCAACAAATCATTCCACAAACTCAAATGCAGATGCAAAATTACCAACCTTCATCAAGAGAACCTCATTGGTTTACAAAAATGTGTGAAGCTATCAGTAGTCAGCAATCCAGGCATGAAGCAGGATCGTTTGAAACTCCACCAATGCTGACTCCTGGAAACTATGTTCAATGGTCTAGCCGGTTTCTTCGATTTGTTGAACTAAGGAAACCTCATGGTCCATATCTCAAAAAGGTCATAATGGAAGGACCTTATCCACTTCCTTCAACATTGGTTTCGGGTGATCCAACTGCTATACCTCCACGGGATGACACTACAACTCCCATTCCAGTATCTCAATATTCAACTGAACAAACTCTTCAGCAAGAAGCCAATGAGATGGCCATGGCTTACATACTCCAGGGTATTCCTAACCCAATCTTCAGGAGTATTGATGCTCAGAAAATAGCCAAGGACATGTGGGAGCATGTACATCTTCTTATGGAAGGCACAGAATTGAACCAAGAGGATTTGGAATCCAAACTTTACATGGAATACAATAACTTCATGATAGAACCAGAGGAATCCTTAGAATCATACTATCACCGCTTCACCAATGTTGTCAATGATCTGGAACGTCACAACATACCTCTACCAAAGATTGCTATTAACTCCAAATTCTTAGGATGCCTAGGACCAGAATGGCAGAAGTATGTAACATTCATGAGGCAAGCCAAAAAGATTAATCAAGTTTCTTATGGGCTTTTGTATGATTATCTCAAGCAACATCAAACTGAGGTAGACAAGGACATTGCAGCAAGAGGAGGTTACTCACCAGCACCAAACCCAAACTCTCTTGCTCTGATAGCTCAATCACATTTTCCACCCTCAAGTCAAGAATTTGTTCCACCACCGTCTCAACCAAGTTTCCAACCACAACCAAACAATCAGATTGTTCCTTATGAAGCACCATCTTAGAATTCTGATAACCAACAGGTCCCATACAACAACACCGACTCCGTGTTCTATTCCAATGCTGATTATGATGACGAAGATGATGTGTTTAACTCGCTCAATGAAGGATTTTCATTAATTGCAAGGGCATTTAACAAGTTCTCTAACAAGTCAAACAACCGCCTTCGTTCTTCATCAAACACCAGGAACCAAGCAGTCGTCAATGATGGTAGAGTTGAGATTCAGAATCGGTCATCTGGTAGATTTGGGTCTGGTAACATGGGAAATTATGGTACAAGGTTTAACTCAGGGGGTCAGAGGTTCAACACAGCTGCTGGGGGAAGTAGAAACAATATGGGGAATGCACAGAGGGGAATTCAGAATGTTGGTACTAAAAGAAGAGGAATTGCAAATACATCAATCACTTGTTACAACTATGGAGGCAATGGTCATATGGCAAAGGCTTGCCCTAAGCCTAGGACTCAGGGTAGTGCATTTCATAAAGAAGCTCTTCTAATGGCTCTCAAAGATGAAAAGGCTGCTGGAATGTTGACTCAGAATGAGCAAAGCTTTATAGCTAACACCTATTCTGATGATGATATGGAAGACTTGGAGGCAAATGCTGCAGTGATGCTCATGGCCAACATGAAGGAAATTAATGTCAACGAGACAGGCCTGGTATATGATACCGATGGCTTATCTCAGGTACTTGAATCAGAATGTCTTATACATGAGATTGCTTCACCATCTGCATCTTCATCTTCACAAGAAAATCCTGTTCAAAATGATTCATCATTCTTGTCTCAAGAGGATGATCAAATAAACACTGTTGTTTCATTCGATGATGATAACACCAATGTCTCATTTGATGATCCTATTGATGATGATAATCATGATCACCTTGCACAAGATGATCTTATGCCTGATCAAGATCCAGAGCTTATGACCTTATTGCTGACCACCCAATCACAATTGAATGCACAAAAGTCACAGATTGACAAATGCAATGAGATTAACCAGAACTTAAAAGCTAAAATTGCATTGTTAACAAAGGACAATGAGTGCTATAAAACACAACTTTCAAGTTATGAAAAACAAGCACAATGTGAGAAAGGCTTTGAGGCTGCATTCCAAAAGACATACGTTCAGGTAAAGGATTTAGAGCATCAAGTTCATGAGCTAACAGTTTCCAAAGCTGATTTGCTTTCTCAAAAAGAAAAGGAGCAATTTGAATTCAAAAAACAAATTGATACTTTAAATTCTTAGTTGTTAAAAGCTCAATCTGAGTTTTCAACATCTCAGAAGGATCTTCTTGAGGAAAAGCAAGCTTCTAGGAAACGAGTTGACTCATATCTTGAGGAGATTGTGGACTTGGAATCCAAGCTCAAAGAATTTCAGAATGTTGTATATAAAACGGGTAATTCAATAACACAAATTCAAAGACTAACTGTGAAACCGAGTCCTAAAGGATTTGGATTTGCACTTGGCAGTGACGAACCTTGTTTTTTACACAAAGCACTCAAAGATAATCCTAAGTTATACAATGCAGAATTTCTGTTTCATGATACTTTTCAACGCACTGTTTTGTATAGTAATGATGAAGAAATTGAATATCTTGAAAATAAGATTGAGAGTCGATCAAAATCATAAAACAAATTTTCAAGAATCCCATACGATTATTCAGAAAGACCTCACATCAGTAAATCTTTTGTTCCTCCAAAGGACAAACCAGAACAAATACTGTCTTTAACTGAAAAACATCCCTCTTCTGAAGTTACTACTGTGACCACTCCTGTTACACAAATCAATGGTCCAAAAGATACTGTAGATCCACAAATGCCTCAACAATGTCGGATTCTTCGATATTTTAAGACATTTATGGATGACATTAAACTTTTGGAACAAGTGATAGAATTTAATTCTGAAATCAAAATCTCTTCTTTATTTTCTCCTGCTGAGAAAGAAAAAAGAGAAATTTTTCAAAAACAATTCTTACCACATGTTAAACACTTGAGACTTTGTGCAACAATGTGGGAACAGGAACTGCAGACTGAAGTTGGATCAATGATGAGTATTTTTAAAGCTAAAGATGACAAAATTGCAAAACAAAAGTGTCAAAAGAAAGCTTTAGAAAATGAGGTTGATCGACTCTTGAAACGTGTTTTGTGTGATGATGTGATTTCTGTGATTATGAATGCTATTTTTGAATCTTGTCATGCAATGCTTGTTGATGATCATGCTGTGAATGTTGAAATGTTGCAAATTGAGATTGATAATTTGGTAAAAGAGAATGAGAGTCTTAGACAGATCAACTTTGATGTGGAAGATAAGTGTGAAAAAGAAATTTTCAAACTTAACAAACGACTGGAATGGTGTCAAACTCAAAGCATTGAATTTGAGTTAAAATATAAAAATCTACAAGTCATCAGCTTCAGAAAGTCAAAATAAAAATGAAATTGATGTTTTGCGAAATAAACTGTTTGAATATGAGAAAGACATAGATGAAGTTTCTCAAAACAGAAATGACACTGTCCGGTTAAACAGAATTTTGGATTCAAAAAATCAAGAACTCCAACACATCATTGTTGATTTGAAAAAGAAACTCAGAGTTTTAGAAAAAGGAAAAGCTGTGATTGCCCCAGGAATGTACTCAGTAGACAAGCCAACTAAGCAAGCATCAGATCAAACCACTAATGTGAATACTTCCACTTCCACAGGACTAGGAAACACCTCTAAGGCTAGCAGATCAAGAAACACCACGAGACCAAGGAAGTTTAGTATCTGGCTCCCTAAGAGTGGACTATCTAAGACTGAAGAAGTAGTAGTTAATATTAGCAGTTTGAATAAAAAGCAGGATATGTCAGAAGTAGAATCAAACTTGTCTAGGTCTAGCTCTATAGATGATGTAATGAATGCTGAATCGTTGAATGTTATGAATGATATTATGGTTGATGCTAGTTGTATATTTTGTCATGCTAGTATATTATCTAGAAATCATGAGAAATGTGTTGCTAAAACTCTGTTGAATCGCAAAAAGAAATGATCTAGTGGCATTTCCTCTAGGCCCACTACTGCTGCCAAGTCCATATAATGAAAACCACCACTAGTTGTTTCTGATGAATCAGTTGCCAAACCCATAGCTGCATCTAGGACAAACAAATCACCAAGTGCATTTATTAGTAGAATGGATGAGACTAGTTGGACGTGGCAGCGTTGGTTGCATAAAACACATAGCTTTAAATGGGTGCCAAAAATGATTAACTCATGTGTTACTAGCCAAACGGATTCCACCGTTACCAAACTTGCCTCTGTGTCAACTTCTGGTGATGCAGGTGATCCAAATTGTTCTATGGATTGTTGATAGCGGCTGTTCCCGACATATGACCGGCAATCTGAAGCTTCTTAAAAACTTTATTGCAAAGTTCATTGGAACGGTCAGATTCGGGAATGATCACTTCGCTGCTATTATGGGTTATGGAGACTATGTAAATGGGAACATTGAAATTAGCATGGTTTATTACGTTAAAGGCCTTGGTCACAATCTCTTCTCAGTAGCACAATTTTGTGATGGTGATTTGGAGGTAGCATTCAGAGAGAAAACTTGTTTCATTCGGGATCTTCAAGGAAATGATTTGATGAAAGGGAAACGCGGCACCAGTTTATATATAATTCCTTCGAAGGCCTGACAGCTCCCTCTCCCATATGCTTACTTTCAAAGGCACATCCCACAAAGGCCTGGCTGTGGCACAAACGGATGTCTCATTTGAACTTCAAGACGATGACTGATCTTGCTAGGAAAAAGTTAGTCGACGGTCTTCCTAAATTCAGATAAGCCAAAGATCACTTGTGCCCTGCTTGCGAACAAGGAAAGAGTCATCGTGCCCACTTTCCTCCAAAAGCAGATCATAGCACAGATCATGTCCTACAACTGCTTCATATGGATTTGTGTGGTCCTATGCGTGTTCAAACCATCAACGGGAAATGGTACATCTTGGTAATAGTAGATGATTACTCGAGGTGGACTTGGGTCTACTTTCTTCGTACCAAAGACCAAGCACCTTCGATGATCATTACTTTTCTCACAAAGATTCAAGTCCAGGTTCGTAACACCGTCAGAATTATCAGAACAGACAATGTTACTGAATTCAAGAATCAAAATCTTTGGGAGTTCACTGAGAAAAATAGGATTGTTCATCAAACGTCAATTGCTCCCACCCCTGAACAAAATGGAGTAGTCGAAAGACGCAACCGTACGTTATTGGAGGCAGCAAGAACTATGTTGATTAATGCCCAATTACCAGACTACCTATGGGCTGAAGCTGTCTCAACTGCTTGTTATACCCAGAACCGATGCATGATCACCAAACGTCATGACAAAACACCATATGAGCTCATTCATGGTCGAAAACCAAATATCAACTACTTTCATGTCTTTGGAGCTCTCTGTTATCCAAAGAATGATCGTGATGATCTTGGTAAACTGAAAGCCAAAGCAGACATAGGAGTATTTGTTAGCTATTGTGAGAATTCGAAAGGATTCAGAATTTGGAATCGCCGTACACGGGAAATTCAAGAGACAATCCATGCTAATTTTGATGTGCTCACAGAAATGGCTTCTGAGCAAAACCGCTTAGAACCCGCACACAACCGTCTAAATTTTCCTGAATCTTCAGCTGAACCATTACCGTTCAACAGAAAGGATATAGAAGATTTGTTTGCTCCTCTGTTCGATGATTCTCTAGTTAATCGTGCCTCTGCTGTATCCACCAATTCCGCTGCTCAAACCGTCAACAATCAAGCACCTGATACACCTGCAACCACTTCCACAGTAGTTGCTGATGAAGCACCTCAACCAGAACCATCATCGTCAGTAGATCAAACACCTTTAACTTCTACACCTACAGCTGAAGATTCCCCCCACCACAATTCTGCTGAAGTACCCACACCATCAGGTTATGACGAAGATGCCTTCTTTAATCTATTTGCACCTGCACCAACCATTCCTGATATTGCAGAATCTTCTTCACGCAATTTGGAACCGTCAAACCTGCTCCACAGTTATCAACACTATCCATCCACTCATAAATGGACAAAGGATCATCCCTTAGTAAACATCATTGGTAATCCAGAAAAACCAGTCATGACAAGACAAAGACTCCATACAGACGGTGAAACATGCATTTATGCACTCACCGTTTGTCAAGCCGAACCTAAAAACATCAAGGAAGCCCTCACTTATGACAACTCGATTGAATCCATGCAAGAAGAGTTGGAACAATTCAAGCGGTTAGAAGTTTGGGAACTGGTAGAGAGACCAGATGGGGTTTATGTCGTTGGATTGAAGTGGATCTGGAAAAACAAGTTAGATGCAGATGGTACTGTGATTCGTAACAAGTCCTGCCTGGTTGCCAAAGGATTCAATCAACAAGAAGGAATCGACTTCGAAGAATCGTTTGCTCCAGTTGCAAGGCTTGAGGCTGTTCGCATGTTCCTGGCTTACGCGGCTCACATGAACATTACTGTCTACCAAATGGATGTGAAGACTACATTTCTCAACGACCAACTCCGGGAAGAGGTATGTTTCTCAACCAGAAGGCTTCGTGGACCAAGAACATCCGAATCACGTATATCGGCTAAAGAAAGCCCTTTACGGCCTCAAACAAGCCCCAAGGGCATGGTACGACAAGTTATCTGCTTTCTTGCTTGCAAACCATTTTACTAAAGGAACTGTGGACCTGACTTTTTTTATACAAAAACACAGGATGGACATTCTCATCGTACAAATTTATGTCGATGATTTAATTTTTGGATCAACACAGAAAAATATTCAAATGCTTTTGCAAAACTGATGAAAAATAACTTTGAGATGTCCATGATGGGTGAACTGAAGTTCTTCTTAGGACTGCAAGTTCATCAATCACCCCATGGTATATTCCTTAGTTAGTCCAAGTATGCTCAGGAAATCCTGAAAAAGAATGGTATGACCAGCTGTGACACCTATAATACACCTATGTCCTCCTCATCCCCGAAGCTTGATACTGACATAAATGTGACACCCATTGATCCTACAAAATATCGTAGCATCATTGGGTCGATCATGTATCTCACAGCTAGCAGACCGGATGTTATATTTGCCACATATCTATGCTCCCGATATCAGTCAAGACCAACTGAGCAGCATTTGTCAGCCGTTAAAAGAATCCTTAGATACATAAAGGGAACCATTAATTTAGGGATCTGGTATCCAAAGGATTCTGGCTTTGAACTTGTAGCTTTTTCAGACGCTGACCATGCAGGGTGTTTAGACACGCGAAAAAGTACATTTGGAGGAGTACAGTTTTTAGGTGACAAGCTCGTCTCTTGGCAGTCAAAGAAACAAGATTGCACATCACTGTCGTCAACAGAATCTGAATATGTAGCCATGTCTGCCTGCTGTGCTCAAGTCATTTGGATGCGATCACAACTGATGGACTACGGATACGTACTCAACAAGATTCCTATGTATTGTGATTCCAAGAGTGCCATTGCCATTTCATGCAACTCCGTGCAACATTCCAAGTCCAAGCATATTGATCTTCGATATCATTTCATCAAGGAACACGTGGAGAAGGGTACTGTTGAACTATATTTTGTGGGTGCTGAACACCAATTGGCGGATCTGTTCACAAAAGCCTTGCCTCATGCAAGGTTTGTGGATTTGGTTCACCGGATTGGCATGAGATGTTTGACTCCGAATGATTTGGAAAATTTTCTCAAAAACAATTAAATGAGTCAAGCATCTAAACTATCTTTGTAAATAATTATTGAAAAACACAAAAAGATTTTCTATTTAAAAAAAAAAAAAAAAAAAAAGCAAGTACAAACCTTATCAACACTTTGTTCATTTTTTACCATCGTCAATCATTTTGCAACAAGTGTTGAGGGGGAGACATAAAATTTTTTCCAAAATTTTTCAAATTTGTACTTGCATGCTTTCTGAAATTTGTTGCTTCACAAAAATGTTTTGGTGATAATCTCAAATGATGGAAAAGTTTTGTGCCTATTTTGCTAAGTTTGAGACTTATAGTTAGTTAAATGGTGGGTTAGGACTAAGCATAAAATGTTTCAAGGTTAGGGGACTGAATGTGACAATATGTGCAAAATTTAACTTAGTCATATAAAAGTAAAAATACTACCGCAGTTAATACTCTGCGCTTACTGACATCATTCACCTACCATATTTAATTCCTTCACCCACCAATATCAACGGCTCTCATTCATTCTGCAAATCCACTTAAGATCATCCGAATTTGTGAGTACATTCATGTATAACAAGTCATTTTAACAAACGGTTTTAAATTATATCTTGATTCAACGGCTAGATTTATCGCAAAAATGAATTAAAGTTCTAGGGTTTGCGTTAAATTAGAGATACTCGATTTTGTGTGTTTGAGATGTGTTTATTGGTACGGATATGCTTTGAATATGATTGTAAACCATGTATGCATGCTTAATTGAACCCAGATACTAGCAATTTGAATGTTCTTGATTTAGGGTTTTAGCGTACAAATTGGGGAAAATCATTTGCAAGTGTTGTAGTATAATTAATGTGTTCTAGTGTTGTTGTTATGCCTCGAATTGAATACTTGTTGCCTTAGATTGAATCCAGAAACATCAGATATGCTCAATTGAGTTTAAGGGTTTATGAAGAACACGTTTTGCACATTCAGTTTGATTCTTAGGATTTTATGGTTAGATGTTGTTATAACTTGGTCAAAATGCTTAGAAACGTCATAGGATTTCAATGAAACATGCTGATAACATAAATCTCAAGTGAATGTGAAATGCGAAAAATCTGCTGAGTCATTCGTCTTCATTGGATATCGAAATTTCTTGTATGAGAAGTTTTCGAAATTGAAAAGTTTTTTCGCAATTGGAAAAGATTTTCGCAATTGGAAAAGTTTTTCACAATTGGAAACATTTTTTGTAATTGGGAACATTTTTCGCAATTGGAAACATATTTCACAATTGGAAACATTTTTCGCAATTGTAAACATTTTTCGCAATTGTCAAAATCTTTCGCAATTGTCAAAGTTTTTTCCTAAATCATGCTTCATCTTGTGTTATAAATTTGAAATATCATGCTAAGTTAAGGATCTCATGTGAATCATTAAGTTTTAACTAATGCTAACCCACATGTATCTTGCAAATTGGTGTTAAATGATGTTTCAGATTTTTCACAATGTCTGCACCAGTACAACAACCACTACCCATGATCTCTAAGGAAGAACTGTTTCCTCAAGGTTACAAGGCTAAGTATGGAAACAACAATGCAAGAGTAGTCTTTCACAACATCAAATGTGCTGAGCCAAGTTGCCGAATAACCATTGAAATTCTCAGGAGACATGAATGCAACAGCATCTTGGAGAATTCAGATAATGTCCCAGAATTGTATATTCATCAAATGTGGAATACCATTGACCTCGATGACTACAACAGATATTTCACATGTACTCTGGACAGAAAACAAGTCAAAGTCACACCAATACACCTTCGAAAAGCCTTATCCCTACCAGATCCACCTGAAACATCAAACCAATTTTGGCCTGTACCATCTGAACCAGATATCCTCGAGTTTCTTCTCAACATTGGTTATGATGAGAGTCTCGATCTTCCACTCACAACAATTTCAAGCATCAATGCTAAATCAATTCCACAACCGTGGAGAGCCATTTACTACATTTTCGTTCGCTCGGTTTCAGGAAGAGATAGCGGGCATGAGCACCCAAGACTTTCACATGTTCAACTCTTCTGGGGAATTGTTAACAAGAAAAATCTGGACTATGCTGCACTCATATGGGAAGATCTTGTGTTTCAGATAAGAGGCCGTAAGAAACCTGTAACAAGAATTCCATTCGTCCGATACACAAAGATGCTGATCAGCTATCTCATTGACAAGAACTCCGACATCTCTCCTCGACCTAAAGATAGGGAACTTCATGTGATAAGGATGGATAATCCTCTTAAGTCAGTCTATTTTCCTAAAGATAGTACTCACAAGCAAGGGTCAAGACTACCGGAAGAATTGTTGACAGAAGAAATCAAGGAGACTCAAGCCTACAAAGACTATGACTATGCATACGACAAAGGCTAGGTCGGGTTCATTAAGCATCGTGAAGGAACGGGTTCTACCAAAACTCGTTCTAAAAGCAGTAGGACTGGGAGTGCCTCTAGTGCCTCAAAACAACCACAGAAACACCCAAGAACACTCAAAATAAGAGTGCCAACTCAACCAAAACCGAGAGAGGAAGAAGTTGGGATACATGAGGAAAAGGAAACTGAATCAGATGAATCAGAATCAGAGGAAGAAGTTTTAGTTGAAATGACAGATGCTGAAATTGAACTTCAAAATCAGCTTGATTTTCTTAATGCAAAGAAGGCAAGCATGAAGTCAACAAAGGAAGATGATGCCAGAAGGGCAAAATTGACAATTGAGAAAATGAGGGAGTATAAAGAAAAGAAAGGAGCTGGAGAATCAGGAACTGTTCAAGAAGCCGCCTTCATCCACTCTGATCTGGTTAATCAACCCGGAGGGTCAGGAGCAGCTACATCCACAGTTCAGCATGATATGGTTATTCAACCCGAGATTGCTGAATTTGTTATTTCTCAACCACCAAGCTCGGTTAATCAACCCGACTTGGAAGCTCAAACGTCAGAAAAGGAGAAAGATCAAGATGGTAACATAGTTTTAACCGATAAAGAAATTTCAGATTCCATGTTTAACAATGACCAGGAGGGGGAACAACACTATAATGATGATATGGACTGGAATGTAGAAGAAGAACGGGAAATATTTGGAGAGAAAACTAATGACGATGCAAAGAAACTTGAGGCTGAGCATGCAGCAGCATTAAAGAAAAAGGAAGAAGACGAAAAAGCAAATAAAGAAGCCGATAGCTACATTCGCTCACCATCAGTCCCTCCATCAGTTCCTCCATCTGACCTTGCTATGGTAGCTCATGTACCTTAACAAGAGCAGAAATCTAATCCTGATCAGTCTTCTCCCATATCATCACCAAAACCTACAACACCTCCTGGGTCACCTCCCGAGAATCCAACACCACCACCCTCATCTTCTAAGGACTCTGCTCCTCCCAATTCACAATCATCAATCCCTTCACTTACGCCATAACCAACGAGATCTCCATCACCAAAAGCCAAAGCAACAGTTTCTGAACAAATCAAGTCAGCAACAAATGGTAAGAATGCGAGAAGAATTGCTCGAGTGACTAGAGTGGAGGTTGTCTCACCTGCTGCAAAGAAACTCAAGAAAGCAGTTAAACTAGCACAAGCCAAGAAAGTTAACCAAACGAGTGCACAACTGGCTGAGATGAAAATCTTAGTCAAGAATTTGTCTCAACAAATGGAAGAGATGCAGGAGACAAAGATGAAAGTGGATGAGTTTCTAGCTTATGATGTAGGCGATAAAGTCAAAGCCAACACGAGACATTATGTCAAGAAGTTTCTGCCAGATATTCAGGAAAATATTGAAGCCTACATCAACACTAAAGTAGATGAGAAGGTCAAAGATCTAGCACTCCAACAAAAACATCTTCTTGAATATTCAGTTGAAGAACTTCAAGACGCCCTCTTCACCAAACTGCTTGCACAATCCACCCTCAGCTACACTGAAATGCCCATCCTGGATGCTATTCGAGCAAACATGGAATCATGTAAGACTGCAGCTGATAAAGGCAAGCGTCAACGTGATAATGATGACCAAGATCCAGACACCACTACAAAGAAAAAAAAGACTGGTAGCGGATCTGGGATTCACATTGCAGAGCCCACCGGAACAACTACAAGATTCTCTCAACCTCCAAAGAATCCAGAATCTGGTCCGACAGCAACAGAGCATCATTATGAGCACTTCTCCACAGAAAATGTAGATTTTCAACCACAAGAGGATCAGCCACAATATCCACCACCATCTCCACCAAAATCAAAACCTTCAAGCAGCAAGAAAACCTCCAAAGAACCAGCTGTTGTCACATGGCTTGATGATGATGAAGATGTGAACGGCAATGAATGGTTTGATCAACTTGCCAGTGCTCAGATCCAAGACGACGAAGCTTCTAAAGTTGAAGACAGTACGTTTGAATTTACACAAAAAATCAAACATACTCTTAATGTGAAGAAAGTGACAAAGAGAGAACTTCGTAGGATCAAAAATGATGCCTTCATTCTTCTTAAAGACAAATCTGCAAATGCGGCTGAGCTGGAGTATCACCTTGAAAACATTGCTCATGCAATGTCAAGTGAGTTTGACTGGACGAATCCAGACATACTCAGGGTGGGTGGCCGTGACAACAAAAACCGTCCGTACATCACTGACTGGACAAAGCCACTACCCGTGATCAGAAAACCTCATGGAACTTCAGAAATCCCCTTCTAGTTCTTTTTCAACAAAGATCTTGAACTACTCATGCATGGAGCATCGAGCAAAACGAAGTATGCAACTTCAATTACTTTCACTCCTGCGGCAAGTTACCAAAATCCTGCCATTGAGGAAGCTGCAATTCACCAGAAGCTCTTCATCAAACAACAAGTGATCTATAATCGTGATGCTGAATTAGGAATCCATCACTGGTATGATAAAAGGAAGAACTGGTACAAGTATAAACTTAGCCAAAAGTCTCGTGAACAAGTCTCTAGTGACCTCAGGATCATGGCAGTGATTAGTGTTTCAGGATCAAAGAAGTATGATTACACTTTCTTATCTGAGATCAAAGTCAGACGACATGACAATCAGCTCTACTCGTTCTCAGAAGCATATTTTCTGACTTGAGTCTCAATGACATTGAAGACTTGTACCTCATCAAAATCCAAGGAAAACTGCAACATCTATCTACCGATCTTCAGTATGCTTTTAGTGCGGCTATCTGCCACTTCATCCGAAGAACGATAATCAAAGAACGAGTAGAAGATCTTCAGTTAGGAGTGGAAAGTTATCAGCAGAAGTTGAATCTCGTTGAGCCCATAATGTTCTTGGAAAACAACCGCGATGCTCAATATACCATGAAGAAATACCCAGTCTTTGGGTTCGTCTACAGAAGTGCAACACATACAAACCATTTCATGCCATTTCATGAGATTCATAAATTCTGTGACGATACGCTGAAAAACGTTAGAGATGGGTTAGTTCTTCGAGTTCGAGATCATGAGTTGAAAAAGTCAACAAGGTGGACACATAATGAGCTCAAACAAGTGATGCAGTTCATCTTGAAGATTGAAAGAAGGTTGTACCAGAGGGATCAGATTCGGTGACTAAAGAGTTATGTTGGCGGTCGTCCACCATTTCCTATCAGACTATATCAAAGGACGGACCCAGAATTCACAAAGTTTAGCAAAGGAGGTTGATGTAAGCACTTGAGTTCATAATTCATAATTCTTATTCATTATTCTTACCATATGCCTGTGACATTACGGCTTGTGTACATATAACAGTGCACAAACCGGACCCTAAAGAAAGGACCCTGAGGTACGCTTCAGTGCCTCAATCCTGATCAAAGGAGCGAAAGCTTCTTTCTTATGAGTAAAATTAAACCGGAATGTTTTCTAAGTTTTTTTCAAACATTCTGCTCATAAGAACAAGTATTCTCTCGTCAAGGGGGAGTATTTGCAAATATAATCTTTTTTCTGAAAAACAAAAGTTCTTGAAATTCTTCCCTAAAACTCAAAAACAACATATTTTAATCATAAAAGTTTTTCAAAAACATCATGAGTATGCTATTTTTGAGGGGGAGAAGTATAATATGATTAAAATATGGTGTCTCATTACTGGAATCTCATAAGTGCTCGACTCAGAATTAACCCTCGAATTGACGGTAGGAAAGTCAGTAGTCGAAAGGACATGTCCCGGACGGGTAATAATTTCAAGCCAGTTCATCTGGTGATGTAAACGTATCTCGCAACGGACGTGTCTGAGTAGAGTGTACCAATTTCGAGCGAATTTCCTTGAATGTGATCTGGACGGGTAATAATTTCAAGCTAGTTTACTAGTGATGTAAGCGTGTCTCGCGATGATCATATTCATTGAAAATCAATCAATTCAAAAGTGCCCACTCTACCCGGCATGTGCAAATTTACTTTTACTACATATGAGCACATGTTAAGGGGGAGTCCTTCTGAAAAACACAAAACTCTCAAGGTGTCAATAAAATGTTTTTACAATCATCGACACTTTGAGAGATTTTCAAAGGTATTTGGTAAATGGCATCAACATAGGATAGTCATGGAGTAATAAGGTGACTAAGGTTTAGGAAAACCGTCCTATGATCCACCAGAGCCGGAGGGATCTACCCAAGGACAAATCCCATAGTTTAGAACTAGAAAGTCCTAAGTATGATACAAAAAAGGAGAAAATGAATGAAAGGAGAAAGAAGGGGTTGAAGAATTAAAAAGAAAAAGCAAAGAAAAGGGTGAAAAGAAATAGCCCTCCATTTGTTCAACCTTAGGGCAGACACCGGGTTCAATACATAATCTACTGGTTGACTGAGCATCACCGGTATTGAAGACAAAAGACGTCATGGACCCAGTGACGCACTGCACTAAACCTTCTAAGCCACTCAAGTGTCTCTCAAAAGACATTTGTTTCATTCACACGGAGAACCCTTCATAATCTATCGACTTCTCATTACGAGAGTGTTGATATTGAAAAGGAGGCTATCTGCTCCACGCCTCCGACGACCAAACAAATATGCACTAATTGAGTCTAGAGCCATGAGATTCATAAAATATCTCTTAGGTACACTTAGAATTACACTGATGTTCTACATCATGGGCATCAGTTGTAAATTAGAAAAGTGTCCTTCGCAGATCTTAGCAATCTGCCTAGAACATTCTTGAGAGAATTCACAATTGTGATTCTCAGTGATAGAATGGAAATCCTGCCAGGGTAACATCAAACAACCCTGACAGCAGGTCACTTCGGTAACTCCTTGTGGGTTACGCTTAGTGTCTGTTCTAAAAAGGTCTACAGTCGTGGGGTGATCTCCAGCGACTCACTGAATCGTGGGTGCACTTCGGT
The DNA here is from genome assembly GCA_021014915.2 of Artemisia tridentata subsp. tridentata. Lineage (NCBI taxonomy): Eukaryota > Viridiplantae > Streptophyta > Magnoliopsida > Asterales > Asteraceae > Artemisia > Artemisia tridentata. The sequence goes on along the minus strand of CP139508.1, from coordinate 177,455,202 downwards.
GTGTCCGTGTTAGCCCTTTCGGGGGTATCCGGTTCAGAACGGCCTGGGCTAGGATTAGAGAAAGTCTTCACACTATGCTGTTGATGATCTCAAAGTCCAAATCTGTAAGTGCCAGTTGGTTCGTGTTGCTGCTGTTGCTGCAGAGGATCATGAAGACCTGGAGCTCTACCACCATCAAGACTCCATCATGCTCATATCTTAAAGATTAGTTCTCACAAAGACTCAAGACAGCAAAAGTTCAAAGTTATTAAAGAAAAGTCAAAGATCAAGAATGTTAATCTTTCACAAGTCTAAGATCAAGCTTATGAAGAGAGAACTACGTGATGTGTGAAGAACAAAAGTCAAAGATCATATGAGCATGATGGAAACGACGTAAAGACACCAGTACTAAAGACCATTGGAGGATGGAAGATCATTACCATACCACATCATGTTATATCAAGAACAAAGGACAAAGATTATCAAGACGTCTGAAGCCCAAGAATCAAAGAAGACGTCGAGCAACATTGATGACCAAGACTTAGGGGGAGATTGTTAGGAACACGTTTTATTAAATATTTCAAGTCTTGTTCATTTCGTATTATTGTTGCTTAATATGGACATTATGTTAGTATTTAAAGGTGCGGTCCATTAGATGTCCATGGGCCGGCCTCTTTAGTGTTAAAACTTCTAGAAACAATCAAGTGTATGTCGCCCTAATATGTTGCCTATAAATAGAAGGCAAGGGTGATCATTTTAGATGTTGGTTTTCATTCTCATGCGAAAGCTCTATCCAAGTTTATAGTGAATGTTAATCATCCAATTATTCTTCTCCTAACCTCTTCTCAATTCTTCACTTCACTCTCGTATTTACTTTACTTATTGTTATTCTCATTTCGTAGCTTATAGATTAGTAGTAGTCGTGGTTTAGTAGTTGAGTAGTGTGTGTTACGTTAATTACAAGGACCTACACATTTAGCCATGTTTTGAAAACTTTTTGAACTTCTGCTCGAACTTCATTTAAAGACCCGTGTCATTATTGAATGACATTTCTAGGACCGTAAATGTTATCGATACCAGAAGACATGCCTTGAAAAACTATTTTTGGTTTTTTCTATTTTTCAGATTTTTATGGTTTTTCTTGGTTTTATATTTTTCTATTTACAATTTGGTTTTATTAAAAGTTTTATGAAATTGGAAAAAATATCTTTGAGTTTTTATGATTTTATGATTTTATGAATTTACAAAGGATACATGAAGAATTACCACCTTAATTCTTCTTTGATAGATTTGTTCTTCACCACCTTGATGAACTTGATGCAGCAGCTCTGAGAGTGGTCTTCAAACTACATTACTTCTTTTAGCTTCCTAAATCTTCTCAGCTGCCATCTCTTTACTTGCAGAAGAACAATGTGAGCAGATCTAATTAGGGTTTAAATCTGGCTTTTCACTCTCCCCTAATTAGTGCTCTCCCCCAAACTGAAAACCTTTCTGATGAATGCCCAGAATATGAAGAAGTCTTTTGATAGCCAAATGAATGCCGTCTTTAGTCTTCTAACACACAATGGAAAGTGTAGAACATACTGTAAACTCGACCTTCTTCAAGATTGTCCATTTGGGGAACTGAATATCAACATCTTCATCTCACCAAATGCATTCCAGTAATCTTACAGATAACCCCCCAGCTCGTAACATACACATGAGATGATAACACTAAAGTAACAGGTTGAAACACTGATCATCTTTAATTTGAATCATGAGATATTAAGCCCGATCACGTGAACTTGTTGTGCGTCCTTGATGTACACATTTCTCTCCCCTGATGGTTACAATTAATCGGCCCGTGATGTACACATGAAATGATAATACCAAGATAACAAGTTAAAACACTGATCATCTTTAATTTGTATCATAAGACATTAATCCCGATCTCGTGAACTTGCTGTGCGTCCTTGGTGTACACATTTCACTACCCTGATGGTTACGATTAATCGGAATCATCATAATGATGTGTAAATGAAGCATAATGATCTATACATAAAGCATTTAACTAGAAGCACTTTATCACTGATTATATCAGCCCGTGAGAAGATGTCGAAGGGTCGGGAGGTAGAATTCCATGAACTTGTTCTTCAACACCTTGATGAATGACTAGAGATATGCTTTCATGAGTTGTTGGAGAAGTACTAACAGATGGTACTTCTTGAACCATTGTGGTTCAAGAAGGAGTACCGGTTGTATCAGCAGATATCTGTGCATCAGCGGGAAACATAGGAGATACAACACTTGATGGAGCTGAAAGTATTCTTCAAACCAATGGTTGAAACAACATATCTTCTTTCTTCATGGACGGTGGAACGTATAGTGTTGAAGAAACTTGGTTTGCACGACTCCTAAACTGATGTATTAAGGAGTCGTATGACCATTTCTCAAACATCAATCAATATGTAGTTTATTCACCCTTTCCCCCCCTCAAAAATTGCATATGACTGCCATTTTTGATTGAACGAGTGAATAAGAATACCATCAATGGTAAGTAGATCCACTTGATGACTGACCTTTTGTTTACTCACCCTTTCCCCCCTCAAAAATTGCATATGACTGCAATTTTTGATTGAACAAGTGAATAAGAATATACTCCAATGTATGTTGATCCACTTGATGACTGAATGAGCATGGGAAGAGCATGAAACTTGTTGATGAGAATGGTCATAAATAAGAAGATTTCTCTTCTTCCGAAGATAAAGCGCACTTATGCGTACACCTTTCTTTTCTTTGAGGAGCGGGGCCTGAAGTGTTATCTGCGGACGCCATGTCTCTCTTTTCTACTTCTCTCAGCTAACTCGTTACCAACCCCATTATCATTCAGTCGGCTCTTTTTCGTGGCTACTGATGGAGAAAACCCAATATGATGAAATTGAAACTGAAGTAACATAACCCGAACTTGTGACTTAAGCTTGCACTAATGTAACACCCCAACCCGACAAGGGTAGAGATATCACATTATGGCGACATTTCAAAGCATTCATACATATACACAGCGGAAGCCATAAAACATCATAAATAAATAAGCCAAGTCAACATGACTTGAATCCAATACAAAAGTCTCACAAGATAACGAAACAATTCAAAGGGAATACATAATGAAATGAATCCATGATCAAAGTGTCTAAACAAAATGGCAAGACTAGGGTAGGACATCATCTAAGGTAAAAGCATCCAACTAACTCTCATCCCAAGCATAAAATCCATCTCCCAGCTAGATACCTGCCGCACACGAAAAAGAAAACGTGCGGCTGAGCTTACAAAGCCCAGTGAACAGATACATAATACAAGCAAAGATAACGAAACCGAAATATAATGAGGCACTGGGAGATATCATAAGGTATAATCAAAGAAAAAGAGTAATAAGGAAGTATAGGATAGTTATCTACCACGAGCCCATAAACTCAAAGTCATAATCTCGACATCATAGTCTCAAAGCCATAATCTCACAATCAGAGGGGATACCTCTCAGGCAACCAGATAATATGAGGGGTGTCCTCATGTATCAAAAGGGTGGAGTAGCTAGCTCCCATGAATGTGAAAGGCATGCATTGCACACAGTACCAGTCACCTCAAAGTCATACTCAAAGTCATAGTTAAATCCACTAAACATACAAATCTAGGATTGCAACCCATACGCCCCCAAACTCAAAATCATCCCAAAATCATAGTAGCCATGGCAGAAAATCATAAAAGGGACGGTGTGAGAAATCACTCCCCCACACGGGAGTCATGCCAGTGGTGCATCACAGACATGGCCAGGTTACCTTCCTGGCTAGGTAACATAAAATGGCTCGGGTATCAAACTAAGAGTCAGGTCTCAATGTCATGTCAAAGGGTGCATCACTAAGTCATAATCAGAAGGTATATCTCAAGGTCATATCAAAAGGTTCATGTAAAGAGGTTCATGGCAAAAGGTTTAAATCATAGCTCAACATCAATGCATAGGTGAAAAGACACCCTTACTAAAAAGGGTAGAGTATTCGTACCTTATGACGAAAGCACAAATAGAAACAAGCACAGAAATAGGGGATAGCTCAAAGTCTCTCCTTCTTCACACCTAAAGGAGTAGAAGGGAATTACAATTCATTCTTAATTAATTGTTCTTTCCATTTAAAGTAACTTTCCATTTTTAGCAGGTTTCCACTTTTAGCAAGTTTCTATTTTTAGAAAGTCGGAGACATAACTTAGTTAAATCATTATTAATGGAATTTAGGTATCTTTTAACATATTTACACATTTGGTCCTTAGGGTTTCATAATTTACCTTTTATACCCTTATATTTCAAAAGTTACACTTTAAACCTTCAGGTATTCATAGTTACACATTAAACCCTTAATTTATCCATTTTACACAATGATCACTTATTTTATCATATTATACAAATGTATCCCCAAGTATTCATAATTTACACATTAGGTACCTCTAGTTATCAAAGTTACATATTTGGTCCCTTAACTTACAATTTCTACCTTTTAACATTAATAATTACATATTAAACCATTAATTTACCAAAATGACACATTACCCCCTGAATATAATTTATTACTCAAAACAGTACCAAGTTTCCAGAAATTACAAGTTTAGTCCTTCTATTTAATTATTTTACAAATCGAACCACAATTAATTTATAAGGACTTTTTAATCCTTTAGAATATAAAAATGACATTAGACCCCCTCAACTTATATTTTATACAGAAAGTACACATTCCAAAATAAGTTTTAGAATTAACCAAGAGTTTTAAAAGTTACAAAAACTACCCTAAACATTTTAAGTCCACACGTTAACCATTTTAAATCCACAAAATCAAACCCTAACATATCTAACACATTTTTAATCATTACCATATCATTTAACATCATTAATAATCACAAGAACAAGCCCTAGTTCCCCATTTTCAGAACGCATGGAATTTTCATTTTCTTTTACACAATTTATTCCACTTATACGCTTAACAAGATAATTCGAATTTAAATAGATCTGGTCCATGATAATTCTTAGAACATTTTCACAGGTCATATAACATCATAACATTCTTAAATAAATTACACTTGAAGCCTTTATAAGTCGCATGCCTTTTTATACAATTTATACACGTTTTATTGATTAAATCTTCATATAACTTATAGATCGAGCATGGTATGGTGTAAACATTTTATTTGATGTTCTTAGGATGTATAAGGTCTGAGAAAAATACCACAAGAGGATTCGAACGTGTAGAATAGGTTGCACGATTTTTTTTGCACGCGTATAGGAAAATCGAACCAAAAATCCAAAGCGACTCCAAAAGCTTCTCCTCCACCTTTCCAACATTTTTCCCAGAGTATACACGATATAAGGATTATGAGAAAAATCATGAACGAATTTTATATGGCTCGATCGAATTTATTTAGAGATTACCTAAAAAATAGGCTCGACAAGAACAATAATTCCCAAAACACAAATCCAGCCAAGAACAGCCTCAAATCTATTTTTCATGGATCACATATGATACAAGGAACATGAGAAAAATAAGAAACGAATTTTTAGAAGGTCGCATGAATTATTTCGATCCATACCTCTTTTATCCTAGCGACAAGGAAAATATTCACCAAGATCGAATCGTGCAAGGAACACCTTCACACTGATTTTTATAGGACTCTTTGGATGATGATCCACCTCAGAAAAATGCTCTATGATTTTTAGGATGTTGAATGGTGGCTAAGGAATTTTTTTTGTGTGTGTGTTATTTCACTCGGCAATTAGGGTTTTGGAAGAAAAAGATATGGATTGGTTTTAATGAGGGAATGCCGAGTCATAGGGGGAGGGATGGGCCAGAAATTTCGTGATTATGGTTGGCCAAATCATAGGAATTGATTTATTCCATATTTAACATTTTTACAACATTTTAATTAATCATAAACTTATGTATAATTACTTTCGGTTCACATAGGGGTATTTTAGTAATTTTGCCACTTGTATAAATGTTAAATGAAGTTGTTAAAATTATTTAGGATCATAACTTATCCATTGTCAGAAGTTTGGGATTTATTTGATACTTTATAAGCTTTTAATTAATTTTTAAACTTGTAGGGGCATTTTGGTCATTTTACATGCTTTTCAAATTTTAGGTCTTACAACTTCTTCCCCTCTAAAAAGAAAAATTTCGCCCCCGAAATTTGCAAAGAGCCAGAAATGAAACGAATTGAAACATAATGGAGACATACCAGATCAGAATGCAAAATGAGGATAACTAGCTCGAATAGACTCCTCGGTCTCCCAGGTAGCTTCCCGCTCTGGGTGGTTCCGCCATAGAATCTTAACGAAAGGAATGACTTTACGTCTCATAACTCGCTCTTGGCGATCAAGAACAGCTTCCGGCTCCTCCGGAAGAGACATATCGGGCTGAATCTGATCAAAAGGATAAGACACCACATGCAGAGGATGGTAATTGTATCCCCTCAGGAGAGATACATGAAAGACGTCGTGAACATGTGATAACTGCGGAGGAAGAGCCAAACGATATGAAACCTCTCCAATGCGATCCAAAATCTCAAACGGTCCGATGAATCGAGGACTGAGCTTGCCCTTAATCCCAAAACGTTTAACTCCTCGGAACGGCGAAACCTTAAGAAATACCCGATCACCAACACAAAACTCCAAGTCACGCCGATGCTTGTCAGCGTAACTCTTTTGACGAGCCCTAGCTTCCTTCAACTTCTCCCTAGCAACATCCACTTTCTCAGTAGTGATCTGAACTAACTCCGGACCCTCAATAATGCGTTCACCTACTTCATTCCAACAAACCGGAGCCCTACATTTCCGACCATATAACATCTCGAAAGGAGCCATACGAATACTCGCGTGCCAGCTGTTGTTATAAGCAAACTCTACCAAACACAAATAATCATCCCAGCTACCAGTCCACTCTAAGGCACATGCCCTCAACATGTCCTCTAAAGTCTGAATGGTCCTCTCCGACTGACCATCTGTCTGAGGGTGAAAAGCTGTACTGAACTTAAGGCGTGTATCCCAAGCCTTATGCAATCCCTTCCAGAAGCGAGACGTAAACCGAGGATCCCTATCTGATATAATAGCCGTAGGCATACCATGAAGCCTAACGATTTCCTGCTGAAATATGTCCGCCAACTTACTAACACTGTAGTCCACACGAATAGGGAGGAAGTGAGCAGACTTGGTTAGTCGATCAACGACCACCCAAATCGCATCGTGCTTCCTACGAGTAGGAGGTAAACCTGTCACAAAATCCATGGAAATTTCCTCCCATTTCCACTTCGGAATCTCCAACGGCTGAAGCAACCCACTAGCTCTCTGATGCTCGATCTTGACCTGCTGGCAAGTCAAACACTTAGACACAAACGAAGCCACATCCTGTTTCATGCCGCTCCACCAGAAATGTTGCTTAAGGTCTCGGTACATCTTGGTAGAACCAGGATGTATAATAAAAGGGGAACTATGAGCCTCCGATAGAACAGCCTCACGAAGCTCAGGATCATTGGGAACACATAGACGATCCCCAAACCAAACTACACCGAAATCATCAACCTTGAATTCTGATTGTTTGCCTTCCTCTACATTCTGAACTATAGACCACAGCTCACCATCCTCTTTCTGAGCTTCCTTAACTCGCAAGATAAGATTGGACTCAACCGTAAGGCTAGCCCAATAACCACCATGCCCTCGAACACAAAACTCCACATCAAGAAGCTCTAAATCGTGCAAAACGCGAGGCTCAAACTCCAAACTCGCAATCATACCCGACATCCTACTAAGAGCATCAGCGACTACATTCGCCTTACCGGGATGATACTGAATGTTAGCATCATAATCTTTCAGAAGCTCTAACCAACGCCTCTGTCTCATATTCAACTCTTTCTGGGTGAAAATGTATTTAAGACTCTTATGATCAGTGAAAATGTCACAAGTCTCTCCATACAAATAATGGCGCCAAATCTTTAGCGCGAAAAACCACAGCTGCTAACTCTAGATCATGCGTCGGATAGTTCACCTCGTAAGGCTTCAGCTGCCTCAAAGCATAGGCAATCACCTTCCCATGCTGCATCAAAACACATCCCAAGCCTTTCTTCGATGCATCGCTATATATCTGGAAACCGCCGGAACCCGATGGAAGAGTCAAGATAGGTGCCGACACTAAACGTTTCTTCAACTCCTCAAAACTACTCTCCCGCTCATCAGTCCAAATAAACTTTTCCCCTTTCCTCATCAACTGTGTCAACGCAAAGCAAGACGCGAAAATCCCTCAACAAATCTCCTATAATACCCAGCGAGACCCAGAAAACTTCTCACTTCCGTCACATTTGTAGGTATTGGCCATTTTGTGATAGCCTCAACCTTCGCCGGATCCATAGTGATACCGTCTGCAGAAACGATGTGTCCCAAGAAAGCTACACGATCCAACCAAAACTCGCACTTCGAAAACTTCGCATACAATTTCTGCTGTCGCAAAATCTCCAGAACAATACCAAGGTGTTGCTCATGTTCCTCCTCGGATTTAGAATACACAAGAATATCGTCGATGAAGACAATCACAAACTTATCGAGAAATTCATGGAATATCCGGTTCATTAGGTCCATAAACATAGCAGGAGCATTGGTTAAACCAAAAGGCATAACCAAGAATTCATAGTGACCGTACCGAGTGCGAAAGGCCGTTTTGGGAACATCCTGCTCCCTCACCCTAAGCTGGTGATATCCATACCTCAGATCAATTTTAGAGAAATGCCTCACTCCTTGCAACTGATCGAATAAATCATCAATGCGGGGAAGAGGATAGCGGTTACGAATAGTAATGCGGTTAAGCTCCCGATAATCGATACAAAAACGCATGCTCCCGTCCTTCTTCTTAACAAATAACACGGGAGCACCCCAAGGAGATACGCTCGGTCGAATAAAACCGTTTTCCAACAGTTCTTGCAATTGCTCCTTTAATTCCTTTAATTTAATCGGTGCCATGCGATAAGGAGCTTTAGATATGGGTTCAGCACCCGGAATCAGATCAATGCTAAATTCGACTTCCCTGACAAGAGGAATGCCAGGAAGTTCATCCGGAAATACATCGGCGAAATCGCGCACAATACGAATACTATCAATGCTAGGAACATCAACAGAGGTATCTTTAATAGAAGCAAGAAAACCAAGACAGCCATGCGAAATCAATGTCCGGGCTTTCATAGCCGAAATAATCTTTACAGATTTCAGAGGTTGGGAACCAGAATAAACGAAATCAGGATGATGAAGATCACCAAAGATCACCTTACGAGCATAACAATCAATGGTCGCCTTATTAGCAGCTAACCAGTCCATGCCCAGAATAATATCAAAATCAACCATATCAATGGGAAGAAGGTTCGCAGAACGAACACGATCATCAAAACGGAGAGGGCAATTAACATACTCAACATCAATAATCACATGAGTTTTCATCGGGGTAGCAATGGATATACGATTCATTAATTTAGTTGGGGTTACGTTTATTTTATTTGCAAGTGATGTGGATATTATAGAATGTGTAGCACCTGTGTCAAATAAAACAAAAACAATACGATCTCCAATATGCAGAAAACCCGTAATAGTACCTGAGGTGCTAGCAGCCTGGTCACGTGTCAAAGAATAAACCTGGCCTGAAGTAGGAGCTGCCCTAGCAACGACTTTAGGTTCACCAGCATTCTTCCTAGGACAGTCCTTGATCTTGTGCTGAGAAGATCCACACCAGAAACAACCACCAGAAGCTTTATAACAAGGACCTGGATGCATTTTCCCACATGAATTACATGTAGGAGGAGGAGGTAGAGTCTCAACAGACTTCTTCTGACCCGATGATCCCGACTGCTGATACTGCTGAGAATCCCTACGCCGGTTGTTATTACCCTGCCCCTGACGATCACTACCAGACCTACCAGAATCCCGCCGATCCTGGTTCCTGTAATCCTGCTGCCTATGATTATGACTTCGGTCCTGGCGACCCCGCTGATCATGCCCATGGTCCTGTCGACCCCGAACATCCTGCCTTTGGTCCTGCCGACCTTGGCCCCGAAAATCCACCCGGTTACCATCCCTATCACGCTTATTAGACCCCCTGTCCGCATGTAACAACTCGATGTTACGCGCGACGTCCTGAACTCCAGCCACATCCTCAAACGGAGTGTTAACAATCCGGTCTAACACCCACCTCTTTAAAGCCCATTTGAAATGACGAGCTTGTCGCGTAGCATCACCAGTGACCTCTGGCCCAACGAAACTGGCCAGATGCAGAAACCGTTGCATAAACTCTCCTGACGACTCCTGATCACCCTGACGAATCGACCCGTATTCCCTTTCATACCTTTGCTTCTCCGACAATGGAATATACTGTCTATAAAACACCTCGATGAAATCCGCCCACGAACAAGTCTCAGCAAAATCATCCCCTTTCGCCTGAACAAGAGCAGCCCACCAATTTTGGGCATCACCTTCAAATTTGAATGTGGCCAACCGAGTTTTAAACTCGTCAGCACATCCCAGAACACGAAACAACTTCTCGATATGTGTGATCCAGTCCTCCGCTTCATGGGGAGTAGCAGCGGACCTGAAAGAGAGAGGCTTAAGCTTGTTGAACCTCTCGATCCACACGTGGATACCAGCTGGGGGAGCAGCGGGTGGAGCAGTGGGTTGAGCATCGCCACCACCACCTCCAGAAGAACTAGCCCCATTCCTGATATTATTGGTGACCTCAGTCACCACTCGAGGAATAGCAGCAGCCACAACAGCGGCTATCATCTCTTCAAAATTGGGGCCATCATCCCCATTAGTGTACTGAGTAAAGCGTGTGTTCACCATCTGAATGATCATGAAAAGAATTAGCAAAACATAAGGGGAAATAAGCACGAAATGGAAGACGAAGCAGAAACCTATGCCTACCCAAAACCTCACCAGTCAAATCTTAAACTTAAGGGTCAAATCCTATGGTCCACATGTTTCACAGGCCAATGCTTATGTACGACAGGTCGCAGCCTGGGCTCTGATACCATAATTGTAACACCCCAACCCGACAAGGGTAGAGATATCACATTATGGCGACATTTCAAAGCATTCATACATATACACAGCGGAAGCCATAAAACATCATAAATAAATAAGCCAAGTCAACATGACTTGAATCCAATACAAAAGTCTCACAAGATAACGAAACAATTCAAAGGGAATACATAATGAAATGAATCCATGATCAAAGTGTCTAAACAAAATGGCAAGACTAGGGTAGGACATCATCTAAGGTAAAAGCATCCAACTAACTCTCATCCCAAGCATAAAATCCATCTCCCAGCTAGATACCTGCCGCACACGAAAAAGAAAACGTGCGGCTGAGCTTACAAAGCCCAGTGAACAGATACATAATACAAGCAAAGATAACGAAACCGAAATATAATGAGGCACTAGGAGATATCATAGGGTATAATCAAAGCAAAAGAGTAATAAGGAAGTATAGGATAGTTATCTACCACGAGCCCATAAACTCAAAGTCATAATCTCGACATCATAGTCTCAAAGCCATAATCTCACAATCAGAGGGGATACCTCTCAGGCAACCAGATAATATGAGGGGTGTCCTCATGTATCAAAAGGGTGGAGTAGCTAGCTCCCATGAATGTGAAAGGCATGCATTGCACAAAGTACCAGTCACCTCAAAGTCATACTCAAAGTCATAGTTAAATCCACTAAACATACAAATCTAGGATTGCAACCCATACGCCCCCAAACTCAAAATCATCCCAAAATCATAGTAGCCATGGCAGAAAATCATAAAAGGGACGGTGTGAGAAATCACTCCCCCACACGGGAGTCATGCCAGTGGTGCATCACAGACATGGCCAGGTTACCTTCCTGGCTAGGTAACATAAAATGGCTCGGGTATCAAACTAAGAGTCAGGTCTCAATGTCATGTCAAAGGGTGCATCACTAAGTCATAATCAGAAGGTATATCTCAAGGTCATATCAAAAGGTTCATGTAAAGAGGTTCATGGCAAAAGGTTTAAATCATAGCTCAACATCAATGCATAGGTGAAAAGACACCTTTACTAAAAAGGGTAGAGTATCCGTACCTTATGACGAAAGCACAAATAGAAACAAGCACAGAAATAGGGGATAGCTCAAAGTCTCTCCTTCTTCACACCTAAAGGAGTAGAAGGGAATTACAATTCATTCTTAATTAATTGTTCTTTCCATTTAAAGTAACTTTCCATTTTTAGCAGGTTTCCACTTTTAGCAAGTTTCTATTTTTAGAAAGTCAGACACATAACTTAGTTAAATCATTATTAATGGAATTTAGGTATCTTTTAACATATTTACACATTTGGTCCTTAGGGTTTCACAATTTACCTTTTATACCCTTATATTTCAAAAGTTACACTTTAAACCTTCAGGTATTCATAGTTACACATTAAACCCTTAATTTATCCATTTTACACAATGATCACTTATTTTATCATATTATACAAATGTATCCCCAAGTATTCATAATTTACACATTAGGTACCTCTAGTTATCAAAGTTACATATTTGGTCCCTTAACTTACAATTTCCACCTTTTAACATTAATAATTACATATTAAACCATTAATTTACCAAAATGACACATTACCCCCTGAATATAATTTATTACTCAAAACAGTACCAAGTTTCCAGAAATTACAAGTTTAGTCCTTCTATTTAATTATTTTACAAATCGAACCACAATTAATTTATAAGGACTTTTTAATCCTTTAGAATATAAAAATGACATTAGACCCCCTCAACTTATATTTTATACAGAAAGTACACATTCCAAAATAAGTTTTAGAATTAACCCAAGAGTTTTAAAAGTTACAAAAACTACCCTAAACATTTTAAGTCCACACGTTAACCATTTTAAATCCACAAAATCAAACCCTAACATATCTAACACATTTTTAATCATTACCATATCATTTAACATCATTAATAATCACAAGAACAAGCCCTAGTTCCCCATTTTCAGAACGTATGGAATTTTCATTTTCTTTTACACAATTTATTCCACTTATACGCTTAACAAGATAATTCAAATTTAAATAGATCTGGTCCATGATAATTCTTAGAACATTTTCACAGGTCATATAACATCATAACATTCTTAAATAAATTACACTTGAAGCCTTTATAAGTCGCATGCCTTTTTATACAATTTATACACGTTTTATTGATTAAATCTTCATATAACTTATAGATCGAGCATGGTATGGTGTAAGCATTTTATTTGATGTTCTTAGGATGTATAAGGTCTGAGAAAAATACCACAAGAGGATTCGAACGTGTAGAATAGGTTGCACGATTTGTTTTGCACGCGTATAGGAAAATCGAACCATAAATCCAAAGCGACTCCAAAAGCTTCTCCTCCACCTTTCCAACATTTTTCCCAGAGTATACACGATATAAGGATTATGAGAAAAATCATGAATGAATTTTATATGGCTCGATCGAATTTATTTAGAGATTACCTTAAAAATAGGCTTGACAAGAACAATAATTCCCAAAACACGAATCCAGCCAAGAACAGCCTCAAATCTATTTTTCATGGATCACATATGATACAAGGAACATGAGAAAAATAAGAAATGAATTTTTAGAAGGTCGCATGAATTATTTCGATCCATACCTCTTTTATCCTAGCGACAAGGAAAATATTCACCAAGATCGAATCGTGCAAGGAACACCTTCACACTGATTTTTCTAGGATTCTTTGGATGATGATCCACCTCAGAAAAATGCTCTATGATTTTTAGGATGTCGAATGGTGGCTAAGGAATTTTTTTTGTGTGTGTGTTATTTCACTCGGCAATTAGGGTTTTGGAAGAAAAAGATATGGATTGGTTTTAATGAGGGAATGCCGAGTCATAGGGGGAGGGATGGGCCAGAAATTTCATGATTATGGTTGGCCAAATCATAGGAATTGATTTATTCCATATTTAACATTTTTACAACATTTTAATTAATCATAAACTTATGTATAATTACTTTCGGTTCACATAGGGGTATTTTAGTAATTTTTCCACTTGTATAAATGTTAAATGAAGTTGTTAAAATTATTTGGGATCATAACATATGCATTGTCAGAAGTTTGGGATTTATTTGATACTTTATAAGCTTTTAATTAATTTTTAAACTTGTAGGGGCATTTTGGTCATTTTACATGCTTTTCAAATTTTAGGTGTTACAACTAATGTGTGACTAAGAATGATGTAGAGAGTTCGTGCAACTTTGAATCCCTAAGTACTCTATACTCTTCAACCAACCAACCATCAAGGATAAGACCTACGTCACCTCTTGAATATCCACAACTTCGTGTGACACTGAGCACTACAACGTAACTCCTTAAAGTGATAGTTATTTTGTGGTAATAGAGAGGAAGAATCAAAAAAATAACTAGATATCCAAGTCTTCGTCATTGTAAAGATTAAAAGCTCGAACAAGGATCTCGAAGAATCTTCATCCAACCAACCCCGATATCTTCAGATACTAAGTACACATACCCGTGAAATTTCACTTCAACTTCAAATAAATAATAATGGATTAACACCGTAGTCACATCTTGTGGTTAAATTGCCCAGATCTAGCCCCTTTTGTTCCGACTGAGAAAAGCTCCTTTTGATGTTTTAAATGAACTTTGATAATGGTTTTATCCCGATCGTTGTCAAAATTGCATAACCCCGTAAAGCTTTGTTATAACCAAAATGCCATGAAGTATATCAAAAGCCATCCAATACATGAAGTACACACTTCATCCCTTCTTCGAAGTTGAAACCGTAGCACCAGAATCATTTAAGATCCGAAAATGCACTTTTCTTTCTTCCAGGATAGTTCCATCATCGCGGGATTTTACAAATCTATGGTTTAAACCGAGAAATAGATTTTTTCGCGGGATTTTACAAAACCAAGAAGAAACCGTGAGACAATAACAAATTGAATGTGTTCTGAAAAGTTTGGTTTTGGTGAATATCTGTTTGGGTTAAAATGCAAGAGATCAGCCACAATTCTTCTCACATATGTAGAATACTTCACAAACCATGCTAAGTAAAGTAGTATGAACTACTTCCCCCTGGAGGTTGACCTTATATGATCAAAGCACACGTTTCTCCCCCATGATGATTTCGAACTTTTGGAAGCATCATTGACGTGTACGACCATAAACCCGAGAAGTTCTTGACTTAAGCAAACATCTTGAAAAGTCATGAAGGACATTCAAGGAGCTTGAACGATTTTGCTTAGACTGTGAAGCATCTTTGACGTGTTATAGCGTCGAATATCCCATGAGAATTGCTGAACACATCTCAACCTTTAAACACTTTGGCCAACTAACCAACCTCGTATTCTATCGGCTATTGCTCTAACCACTTGGTGAAGTAAACCCGATATATCAAACTTGAAAATGAAGTAGAATTCCCCAAATTTGTTACTTAAGGTTGCATTGTTGTTAGAACGGTGTAGAGAATTTGTGCACCATGCAAATCTCTAAGTTCTCAATACTATCCCGACAAAGTATTAGACTTTCATCACCTCTTGTGATTATCCACATCGTCTTCTGCGTGTGACACTGAGTACTATAATGTAACTCCTTTAAGTGATAGTTAACCAGGTCTTCAACCATCCACCCCGACTTCTGGAAACTAGATAAACCAAGTCTTCAACTTAAATCTTACGCACGAGCAAGTTATCATTGAAAGTCATGTATCTAACCATCCCCGACTTCAATATAAAATAAGTACGCACCTTCGTGAAATTCCACTTCAATCTCAGATTAGTAATACCAAATCAACTTCGTGATCATCTTGTGCGGTTAAATAACCAAAAACTAGCATTTTAGTCGGTTTAAACGAATCCGATAATGGTTTCCCGATCATGTCAAAAATGTCACCCCATGAGAATATGTAACAACCAAAGTATCATTCTTTATTTCAAATATTATCAATAATGTATTTTCAAATAGTCCATTTAGTGCCAGCCCGTAGTTTAGTCCAATATTCAGATAGAAATCGTTTAAGCCCAAATCGGATCCAGCCCAATGATCAAATCTACCAACCAGATACAATGAATATTAGTTACCCGGTTCAAGATTAATACCCGACCCAATCTCCAATCAGTTATAAGCATACTAATACCCTAATATTTCTCACTTTGCAAACCCTAATCACAGATTAATCCGCCCCCCTCCTCACCAAAAAAATTTTCGATCAGTAAAGTATCTCATCACACCCACAACTCTAACCCTAATCTCAAATCATCCGCCCCCATCATTTGATAATACTCACGTTTCCAGATCCCATCTACAACACAAACACAAACTCAAAGAAACTCTTATCACCACTCATATCATTTGATCAACAAACACCAGTGATCTCCCATGTAGAAGGCTTCAAGATCTTTCAAAGATTTAAGGTAAGATGTTATTTCTGTGGTATTCGTTTCTCATACAAATTAAAGGAAGAACATAACACACTTGTTATGATTCTTTCTTTTTGATTCGGATATTCACTGAAGCTAAGCTTCAAAATAAATCGATCTATGAAGAAAGCGTGCTTAATCTTAAATAAAGGATTTTGGTTAAAGTCCTAAGCACGAATCTGAGATCAAAATTAATTTTCTGTTTGTTTCATGTTTTTCCATTTGGATCTGTGATGATAGCTTCTTCGTGTGGTTCTTCTTGTAACGGACTTTGGGTATTTGTTGTACCACACGAAAGAAATTCTGAGATCGTGTATTTTTTTTTATTCTTTGTTAGCATTATAAACGAATCAGGGAAAGAAGATAGCATGATTGTTATATTTCTTTTCCTTCTTGTTTCGTATAAATAACATTTTGAAGCATAGGCTTCTAGTAGAATGGATCTGTGAGGATGGATTTCTTTTGATAGAGTGACCTTTTAAGGTCTGTTATCTCTGTTATAGTCTCGAGAGAAAACAAAATATGAGATTCTTGGATGTTATTGATTGCGTGGTTTTGTAACCTTACAACAGGTTTTACCTCTCGAGGGATCTCAAGAGGCTTACAACCCCACCAGGCAGTGTACCTGACCGATGTAGTATAGTGTAGTGGTAAGTACGGGGGATTGATCGTTCTCCACAGGGAATAGTGTTCGTTAGGTATGAAAGGCTACTCTAATTAGGTCTAAGGGTTGAGGAAGATTCTTTTTTATGTTTTTATAATTTTATGAAAGCAAGTAAAATCTCGGTTTTGAAGGAGTGGGCGGAATTAGTTGCTAGTCAACTAACCCAAAATTACTACAAATGCAATAAAATAAAATAACACAAATGAAATGTGGTGAGAAACTTATGTGTAGAGAAATGTGTTTACTTAGATTTCCTTACTCCCTAACTATCTTTTACCGGTTAATTAGTGTGTATTAGTCGCGTGGATGACGGGTGTATTCCTTAATACCATTCGTGGGGTGGCGTACTTACTTCCCCAACTCTACAAGCTCCTACTTCACTCCTATGTCGAGCCGGCTAGGAAGCTCCTAACATGGGATCACTAGAATTCGCTTGTGCATTAAATACAACCATAAAAACCTTTAGTACGCATTTGGTTCATGTTTCTTAAGACGTTCAAGCAAGTTACCGAATAGGAAGTTAGCCAGTTTTCTTAAGCCTAACATAGATAAACAATCATCCAATACAACTAACAACACACTAACAACCAATAATCAATAGCTAGGTTTCATTAGATCTAAGCAAACACAAGATAAAATTAGCCTAACATGTTAAACAAAAGACAAGCATAAGATAGAATCAAACAACACATAGACATATTGAATGATTAATTGATAACTTATCTTTCAATGAAACATGGAAGATCTCAAGGCAAAAAGCCCTGAAAAAGTAGCTAAAATCGTCTTAGGGTTTTATCCCAAAATTCCACACACTAAGCTCTCCCTTTAATGACAAAAGATTAGAAAACTATATATAGATTTTTGGATCTGACGGCGTCACCTTATGCATTGTGACGCCGTCACCTCGCCGCTTTTAGGTTTCCCGGGTGACCTTCCTGACGCCGTCCCTCTTTAGCTCTTCAAAAATCCATTCTGGCTTATCAAGGCTTGACGCCGTCGGATCATGAACGTGACGCCGTCCCCTTATGATTTAAGCCGTGACGCCCTTGATTTAGTTAAAGCGTGACGCCGTCAGAATTCTCAAGCTAACTCACTGGCCCGTCATGAGTAAATTTCACATCCCACTTTTCTTGCCAAGGCATGACGCCGTCAAGAGATGATTCTGACGCCGTCAAAGGTAAATTTCAGCCGATTTTGAGACTTTGTCGTATTCTTCACTTTAATGCTCCAAAAACGTCCAAAATGCCTCCTTTTCCAGATTTCTCCTCAAAAGTACCTAAAATGACAAAAGGAACGATTTAGGGCAATATTTGATCAAATAAATACGATTTCGGGCTTAAATGACCCCTTAAAAGCGGTACACTTTTCGCCTCATCAGTTATCATTTTCGGTTCGAGTCTTGTGGATGATTGATGGTGGGATTTAGGATAGATGTTAGATTAGCTTGTGGTTGTGATTGTGGACAGATATTGGCTGTGTTGACTTCGTGTCCTGTTTGTGTTTAGTGACTGGTGATGTATCAAACTGAAGTCATAGTGATAGTGATTTGTAGTATATGGTTTTGTTTGTGGTTGAAGTCAATAATTCTGCTTCATCTTCAATTCTTTTTCTTTTTATGGACAAACCGCTAATTTTGAAGGAAAATTGACAGAATAACGTTTCATAAAAATTAACAAAAAAACTTCAAACCGCTATGCTGGTCATCAAACCGCAGTTGATTGGTCAAACCGCTGTTGATTGGTCAAACCGCTGTTCACTGGTCAAACTGCTGTTGACTGGTCAAACCGCTGTTGAGCTGTCACTTTCGTACTTTTCCCATAAAAACCGGATCTTGCTTATCACTTTCATCAAACCGCTGCCAAGAACCTGCTCAAACCGCAACCAAGAAAACACCTTTCCTGATCACTTTCATGACCATATTCAGACCAATATTCAGACCAGTTTCTTCACGGAATGGAAGAAAAAAAAAACCATAAAAATGATATACAAGTACATAATCTGTTTGGACAAAAGGATGACAGAAAAAGATATATGAAACTGAATGAAGTTTGGACTGTTAAACTGGATACAAAGGGATGTTAAAAAAACTGTTACCAAAGATAATAGAAAAAGATATTTTCCAGATCTAAAATACATGGTAAAACAGCTTAAACAAACAAATACGTGAAAATCCACATAAAAATCATCAAAAACAGCACACGAATCCACACAAATCCAGCAGCTAGCCAAACAAGTAAAAAAATAGCTTCAACAAGCATACAAATCCACACAAATCAATCGAATAAAGCAACCTAGCTCTGATACCATTTGTAGGATCGATACATGTATTGATTATGTGGATTCAGGAGGTCTTGGATTATGGAAGAAGAAATCCATGTTTGAGTTAGAGAGAGAGAGAGTAGAGAGGGAACTTGAGAGAGAAACTGGAAATCTATTAGATTAAGTGAAGAGAAGTTCCAACCCTCTCCCTAGGTGGAGAGGGGTATTTATAGTACATAATATTGTTGCCCTGAGTGGGCTGTGGAGTGAGCTGACAGTGGGTAAAGACCCGACCCACTCCACAAGTTCTATATTAACTAAACTATTACTGATAATCCTACGGCTACTTAATGCTAACAGATACTCGGGGTGACCGAGTCTTCAGATGAATATTTATATTCCTAACAGTCTCATACTCATTCTCTAACTTGAAAATTTTTCATTCCTACATTTGACTAGAGATAGTTTACATCGGTGAACTTTATCTCCCGTTAGGATTTCATTTTGAACAAGTAGTAATTAGGATCTTCCTTAGCAAACCTAGATTGCTTGCATCCATCATATGTGGTTCAAAATGATAGCATGTTCTCGTAAGATATGATTAAATGTCTTCATGATCTTAAATGCTAAATGATTATCATGCTTTGCATGATGTTTGCATTTATTCCTTATGTGCATTTTACATGATTTGCTTGTAAATTTTGCACCCACACTATGTCCTTTTAACACATTAGGAATTAGGCATGCCTATCACTATGAACCCTTATAAGTCATATAGTCATACACTAGTGTCAAAACCTATAAGTTAAAGTAGTCGCGAAGTTTTCCTAATTCCCTGGTCATCACTTCGCCTTCTTCAACGTAATACACCCTTTTGTCATGGGAAGGTTAGATACAAACCTAGTAGAACTCGGAGTAGGTTTGACAACTTAAATATTTCATCCGAAATATTCAAGTAAGTTTAACTTGCGATCGCAATTGTTAAATGTCATATCCGAAACATCATATTCAAGCCTTTTAACAACATATGTTAAAACGCTCATCCAAAAGCTAAAAGCTAACATCAACCTTCGGGTGACAAAGGACTCACAAGTTACTATATAAGTGATTAGTAGTTCCTTTCATCCTCGTGGGATTATACATTTCTTAAGATCCTAACCCTCTCATGCGAAGCACATTTAAATCCGTAAATCAACCAAACCTCTCAAACGAGAATCCTCTAACCATCTTCGTCTAGGTCTAGGAATGATGGAACACATTCCGTGAATTTCACAATTCCCATGTGTTCAAATGCGTCCTTTAAATCCCTCTCATGACTACTTAAATATTTCACTGGAAATATTGAAGTCATCCCTTACGTCTCGTCTCGTGACTTTTTAAATATTTCACTGGAAATATTAAGTCATCCCTCACATCCCTCTTATGACTATTTGAATATTTCACTGGAAATATTGAAGTCATCCCTTACGTCTCGTCTCGTGACTTTTTAAATATTTCACTGGAAATATTAAGTCATCCCTCACATCCCTCTTATGACTATTTGAATATTTCACTGGAAATATTGAAGTCATCTCTTATGTGTCGTCTCATGACTTTTTAAATATTTCACTAGAAATATTAAGTCGTCCTTCACATTCTTCTTATGATTACTTGAATATTTCACTGGAAATATTGAAGTCATAACTTGTGTCTCGTCTCATGACTTTTTAAATATTTCACAGGAAATATTAAGTCATCCTTCACATCGCTCTAATGGCTACCTATGTATTTCCTTGGAAATATAAAAGTCATCTCCTCTCGTCTAGTACCGTTCATCTCGTAAAAAGAATTTATTAGGTATAAATTCTCTCCTCGTGTCGAAAAGTCTCACTAAATCAGCGAGATCTATTTGTAAAATCCTCTTAAATTCCAATGACAACTTAAATATTTCATCCAAATATTTAAAGTATATTTAATTTGCGAAATGCAATTAAATGTCATCTCTCGTTCTCAATCAACGTTCTTCGAATCCCGTTGGATTCATTCATAAAAAAATTTATTTGGTATAAATTCCTTTAATCTAAGGTCTGGAAAAATCACAACGTATGTGAAATTTCTTTGTCGAAAATCAAATTCTGGGTCAAAACTGACCTCAGCAGGTCACGACACCCTTAAATAGGGAACGGTACCGCTAAATGTAATGGTACCATCGGACCGTTGTCTGCTGAGACAGTTTATCTTGTTTTCAATTCTCACTGTTTCAAAAGCATTATCGAAACCCACTCGATGTAGTCTTGAACTAGAACCGTCTCCTATCAGACTAGATTCTGTCTATCTTCTGATTCCTTAGGTTTTTCCCCTTTCACTTCCGCATGGTACTGAACATACCAAATGTATGGTTACTTCCGTATCCATTATCTTCTCAACTTATCTACACTTTTCAACCTTAGTTCCACACTACCAATGCTTCCGTATCCCACTCACCTTCTACACACACTTCAAGCGAAGAATCGCTAGGATAAGTTGAGATAACCCTTCTTCATCAACATAGATGACCTCACTAGAACCTTATCACTAACCTCACAACCTTGAAGATTTTATCTTCTTAACGCTTAGCATATTTCCACGTAATCACATGCCTTATCATATGAATATTCTATGAATATTCACAATGATTGAGAAGAGCTACGTGACTTCAAAGGTGAAGTTTATTGTATGCTATCCACCACTTGTCATGACGTTACTAAGCTCATCGCTTCCGTCAACGTTTGTTTTCCTATTCATTTTTTTTCACATCTTGTTCGGATGGTTATCGATTAAGGGGGAGCGAAAACACTCATATATTCATTCGACAAACACTCTCAAGAACGCACAAATGTGGTTCTTATTCCCTAGAAAATTTCCCGTTAGCTACCCAGAACTAGGCTGCATAGGAAAATTCGTGACTTCCAGGTCACGATTCCGTTAAATAGGCCACGGTACCGTTAAATTTAAAAGTACCATGTGGTATTTAGTGGTACCGTGCCCTTGTTTGATGAATTTTCACTGTTTCCTCTTGATCCCTGCATCCCTAACCTCAAATCTGCAAAATTTTGCAAACTCACATACACCCTAAGATTTCCTCACTACACCATAGGACACCACCATCAAATTTAGTTTGAATCCCACAACTATTGCCTATATAAGGCCTCACCATTGCAAGCTTATCTTGCATCTCATCTTCAAACCTCACATTAATATCATTCATCATCACACTCAACCATTATAACTAAACTTCACTCTTGACAGTGATATTTAGTTTCAAAACCTTTAACCCTTATGTCAATCCCACTCAAACCTTACAACTATTCCTCACTTTGGATAAGTGATAGTTAGTTCAACAACCTTCAATCCTCACAATCAAACGAAACCCTTCATGTACCAAATTATCTCTAACACACAACTAAGATCATCCAAACTAGAAATCTAGAACTTCGTTACCTCAACCCCATTAGAGACATTGACTACGTTAATCTGTCAGAGGTAGCTAGTCTCTGCCGAAGCCATTTTGATGTTATATCTTATGAACTGCAAAAAGTGTAGGAAAATTTTCCTCTTTCTAAACCAAAGGGGAATGTGTTGTCATTTAATAATTCCATGCGTTTTTACAATGATGGCTTATTGCCTTACAGAAATGATTTAAGTCATAAGAAACATTTCCTTAAGTTGATGGCGTACCACTTCCGGGGTACCTCCTTCTCATCCATCATCTGCAACTTGTATGACCCATTTTGGTATGCTTCCGTTATCCGGTATGGCCCTTCCTATTTTGGCCCCAACTTTCCCTGGTCTTCTACCCGACTTGCTTCGTTCTTTCGTTATACAAACTCCCCGGGTTTGAAAGATGTGGTGCGGACCCTTTAGTTGTAGTATTTCTCTATTTTGGTCTTGAATCGGGCCTCCCGTATGGCGGCTGCTTCCCTTCTCTCTTGTAATAGAGCAAGGTTCAGACGTGTTTCTTCTTCGTTCTGGTCTTCCATCCGGCGTGTTTCATCTTCGTCCATACCTTCCCTTATTATCATCGTCCTATGTGTTGGCATGCCGATCTCGGCGGGTATCACCGCTTCACTTCCGTAAGTCAAGCTGAAGGGTGTTTCTCTGTTACTTTGCTTGAGGGATGTCCAATGAGCCCATAGAACATTTGGTAATTCATCTACCCAACCGGCTCTGGCTCTGCCTAACCTTGTTTTTATCCCTGACATCAAACTCTTGTTTGCCCTTTCGACCAGGCCGTTGGCTTGCGGATGAGCCATGACCGTATTAACCTGTTTGATGTCCAATTTCTCACACCAGCTTTTGAACGGGTTATCGATGAACTGCTTTCCATTATCTGTAACAATGACCCTGGGTAGGCCAAATCGGCAGACAATGTTGTCCCAGACAAATTTCTTGACATCCTTCCCTGTGACTCATGCTAACAGCTTGGCCTCGATCCATTTTGTGAAATAGTCAATGGCCACTATGACAAACTTAATCCTTCCCGCCGGCTGAGGTAGGGGGCCCAATATGTCCATACCCCATTGATAGAACGGCCAAGGGGCCATGATTGGTGTGAGCTTTGTCTTGGGGAGCTTCGGTATCAGCGCATGGATTTGACATGAGTCACACTTCTGTATTTCATTCCGAGCATCCCGGTGCATGGTGGGCAAATAATATCCCTGCCGCATGGCCTTTGCTACTACTGACTTGGGCCCGGAGTGCATGCCGCAGGCCCCCATATGCAACTCCCAGATCACGTAGTTGGCTTGCAAGGGTCCGACACATCGTAGCAATGGGACCAAGTATGATTTTTTATACAGTACCCTATCTTCGATCACATATTAGCTGATCTTCATTCTTAGCGCACAGGCTTCATTTTTGTCCACCGGCCATATCCCTTCCTCGAGGCATCGGATGATGGGTGTCATCCAGTTGTCCCCTTCTTCCTCGACCACGACACTGACCTCCTTCCCATCCATAGATCTCTCTCTCTCAATATTTCTAACAGGACCTCTTTCCTTAAGTGGTCAAAAGCCACCGTAGCAAGTTTGCTCAATATGTCAGCCTTCTGATTTTGATTCCTGGGGATGTTTCGGATGGAGAAACTTTGGAAGTTTGCTATGTATTCCCTTGCCCAAGCTAAGTATTTGATCATGCTTTCATTGCTTGCCACGTAGTCTCCGTTTATCTGGTTGGACACTAGCTTAGAATCCACTCGTACTTCGATGTGCTTCACGTGCATGCTCTCGGCCATCCGGAGGCTTGCTAGTAGGGCCTCATATTCTGCTTCATTGTTGGTGCTCTCAAAATCTAAACGAAGGGCATAAGTGTGCTCTATCCCTTCCGGGTTTATCAACACCAGACCTGCCCCTGAACCCTTCTTGTTGGATACCTCATCGGTGAATAGAAGCCATTTTCTTTCTTCATGCTTTTCCTTTTTCGGGGCTGGCTGACTGAAATATTTACCAGAGTTATCTCTGATTGGGGTTTCTGAAAGAAAATCCGCCAAAATCTGTCCTTTGATTGCGTTTCGTGGTTCATACGTGATGTTATACGCACCCAATTCAATGGAGTATTTAACGAGTTTTCCTGACGCCTCCGCCTCACTAAGGATTTGTGATGTGTCGTGTATCGTGCAAGTTTTAAAAATTTATAAACACAATTTATCCAATTCTCTAATCAACACATACGAGCAAGTATACTCGTCCGTGGTAGTAAAGGTGGGTAAGTTGTGATCGTCCCAAGGGAATTGTTGTTTGAGTTTAGTAAAATAAGTTTTAACAAAAAGGGTTTTCAATCCAATTTGGTGCAAATTCTAAGACAAGTAAAATCCAATCAATCAAAAACTAATATACTTGTGTGTAATTCCTTGACTAATTGTATAGAGTAATCTACCAAGTTGGGCGTGACTTGTAATGATGCAAAACTTAAAACGAGTGATTCACAATCAATGGTTTTTATCATGAGAAATCATCTCTAAGAATTCAATCTCCTAGTTAATTCCTTTCGGCCTTGATTAACTATTACGATAATTCTATTAAACTCTTTGTTGTTTGAAAAGCATTTCTTATCTTAAGAATTTCTATGAATCCTTTCGGCCTTTTCTCGTGATGAAATCGTTTCCAAATCCATTTTAATGAGTTAATATGGTGCTTGTCACATACCATAGTCCATACTAATACGTGCACTATTTTTTTGGAATAAAAACATAAAGAAAATCCTTTCGGCCTTTGTTAATCTTTAGAACTGTTTTTACCAACCAATTAAGCAAGATTAGATTGTATTTCAACAAACTCATAAAACAAGACATGTTTTCATGCATCACTATGAAATAAGAATACTCCAACAATTGTCATAACATACACACAAGTATAACTAAAATCACTCCATAACAATTATAATCAAACACAAGTAACAAACCATACTTTCATTCATCTTAAAGTAAAAGTAGTTCATAATAACTCAAACAAGAAATACCTAGTTTTGGAATTACAAGAACTAGAATTGTAGAACTATAGCAACCACACTCCTCCAATCGCCTATGATCACACGTAAACAACTCCACACTCGAACACAATTCTTGAGACTCGAACTCAAGGTTCCCTGGACGTTTTCACAGCAATTACAAGCTTTCGGGCAATGATAATAAGTTTAGCAAGGACTTGGTGTAAGCCTTCACTAAGTTTTGGGTGTCACACTTTGCTAACTAGCCTTTGATCCTTTAAATAAGTGTAAAGAACACTTACTCCTCAAGCAAAAACGTCCCTCAACAGTAAATAACTAGGACATGATATGCCACCATGATTATGGGGCTTAAATTCGTCATTAAATGTGATTTTGTAACTTCGGCTTCCTCCAACCGATCGGTATTGGGATCTAACCGATCGGTTGGATCTCTCGGTAAATTATTCTTCTCCCATCCGAATCGGATGCGGGCACCATCCAATCGGATGGGACCTTCTGTCTTGCACATTTTATTTTTTTCTCTTTCTTTTCTCGTTACGTGCTTGTTCCTTTGTTTTGGCACTATTTTCTTTCATAGAACTTGATCTTTTCTCGATATATGAACATAGAAATCTTGACATTATCAAATCCTTGAGTTCTCGTGTGGTTTCTCTCTCGTTTTCCTCTTGTGAATCTTCCAATGTGCATAATCACTTCATTTCTTCATCTTTTTATCATCTTTTCCTGTACTTGGCTATATTTACTTGCATATACACTTTTTCACAATTTAGTAACAAATACACACAAATATAACCAAATATGATGCACAAAACTAACGATAACGTGACTAAAAACATGTTCAATTTGAGCGTTATCATATTCCCCCACACTTGAGTTTTGCTCACCCTCGAGCAAGTCTAGCTTTTAGAAAAATCTGATATCAATGGCATCTTCATTATGATTCTAAAAATCCAACTATCCCACTGGAACAATTGTTATTTTTATTTTAACTACGAAAAATTCTTGAAACATAAACAAGTTAATTTGAGCTTGATAACATAACTAAGCATCTCACAAAGGAATTTTAAATTTACTCAACACTCAAGGGTAAATTTAATGGTACATCACTCAATTGTTCAGACATGATTCATGTTTCTTACCATAAGCTTGTACGAATATCAAAACAACAAAATAAAACATCAAAGAGGTCTTTTATTCGGGTTTAAGGTTAAGGGTTACGGTTACCTAGCTATTGTGCAAATATTTCATACAAGAACATACTAGCTCGCTAACAACGAATTTTTGACTAGCTAAGCAACGGATGGTCACTAGATTGTACCTTGGTTCGCTAACAACGTTATTTGCATAACGGATGGTCACCAAAACACGCACTAGCTTGCTAGCAACGTTTTTCAACTATTCAAAAACCCGGATGGTCACTAGAACATCCATGCACTACATATCTAAACAAAGCCATCACTAAATCCGGATGCTCGAAAGCTAACAACGAATCAAGTAATTGGTAAAGGTAAGGATAAGACATGGGAATTATTTGTGATTGGTTTCTACAAAATGAAAAATAAATAAATAAGAATCAAGTCCAAATTCCGTTCCCAACTCTTTATACCTCAAATGATCACTCCACCAAACTTCTTCGATTATTATTATTCCGCATCTCATACTAACTTATTTCGTCCATAATAGCTCATTGACTATTTTATTACCCCCCTTTTTTTCACCTACTTCTTTTTCGTCACCCCCACACTTTGGATGAGCACACACTACAAAAAAATACAAATAAGAGTAGCGACCTCCTTCTTCATTGAAACAAACATACACATATCAAAGTGTGGTCAACATGTAATCATCAAAAAAATAAATAGTTTTGAACTTCAATTGAACTTGATTCGGGTAAGGCTAAGGTGTAAGGTGTAAAATCTTTTTGTATTTTTCTGGATTTAATCAAAAGAAAAGATAGGCTCAGAAGGTGTAACTAAGGGTATCTAGCATAAAATATTCACGCTAACAAATGGTTTCCAAATACATAGGTTAACTAACCGATGTGGTTAGCAAAAAATATTTTTGTAAACGGATGGCCATTTGGTGTAAATCCTAATTTGCCTCTTATCATTTGAATATATTTTATTACTCGAAAGTAATTTTAACCGTAATGCATAACACGTACAAGTTCTAGAATCAACATAATCACCGGAACACTCATAATGAAATATAGAGCATAAGAAATGATTTATACAAAAAAAGCTTAAATCCTCACAATTTAAGGTGGGTTATAACATGTGCTAGCAATAGTTATCAATAGCTCTCCTTACTTGAGTAAGTTCCAAATTTTTTTCAAATAGCCTCATTTTTTTTACCAATGAATCAATCTATATAGCAAAGAAAATAACTAGAACATCAAGGGCGAACCTAATCTAGTCACTTGAATCCCAAAATTCTACTAAAAACTTAAAAAATTTAAAAATTAAACCAATTTTTCCTATTTTCTTCCCTCCCCCACACTTAAGTTTTGCATTGTCCTCAATGTAATAAAATGAACTTAAAAGTAAAGGAAATGGGAAAAATTTAGTTAAAAAGAAAAAATAAAAATACTACCCGGAAAAGAAAATTCGCATAGGCACATTTGATCATAAGTAAGCACATGAGTTCTTCTAACTCCAAATATTGATCAACACTAAGCTTCCGTGAATTCTTCCCCTGCAAAAACTATATGCGACACAAAAAAAAAAAAAACACTAAAACAAACAAAAGTAGTTCAAAACAAACCATAAATAATAAAATCCTAAGAAAGTTAAGTTAAAGTAGTGGAAACAGAAATTATTCAACCACATTGTTTTTAAAACACAAACACTACCAAATCTTCGATGATCATCAATCATCGGCATCCATGTGTTCATTGCCATGAACCCGCTCATCTTCACTTTCGTCATCATTCTCCTCTTCTTCTTCTTCCTCATAATTCTATTCTCCTTCAAAAACTGTGAAAGCTTTTTGTCTCTTTCTTCCAACACCTGACGAAGAACCTCCTACATCGTAACTCGAACCTCCAACTGTAGGAACTCTACCATAAACTGGCACTGGATCGGTGAATGGTGCTTACCCAGGATACGGATAAGGATATTGGCCAGGATATGGGTCATACTGAATTGGGTATGGTGGAATATTTGGTGGGTTGTTGGGAGGTACCTCATAGTCAGCATCACGAGCCACATGTTGAATCATCGGCATGGAATAATCATAGTTGTAATTTTGCCTCATCATCATAGAATCTCTCCACACTTCCCTACACTCTATCTCATTCAATTCACGATTCCAATCTCCCCATCCCGAGTCAAAACTACCCGGGGCATGAACATTCCCAATTGGTGGTGGTGGTTGATACGGTTGTTGTTGATAAGGTTGTTGTGGTGCTCCATGAGGTGCGACCATCGTTGGTTCTGTCCAAGCTCCCAACATCCTTGTTTTCCTATCCAACGCTCTACTAAAACTTTTATCATCCCACGTCTCACTCTCCTTCATCTCCGAACATTTCTCTAATTCCTCATTCACAAAATAACCCAAATTTCTTGCCAACATGGTCACATAGTGACCTCCATAAATCACACTATTTTCCTTTATCCCTGGTGCTCTTCTTGAAAGATACTCGGCTATTATCCAAGCCGCGTTCCCGTTCTTATCTTCCTCCAACAATTTCATTAGCCACAAATCCGGTTGATTGCACTTATCCCTGCTACCTATTCTATGCAAAACCCCCCAAGCGATCAATTTTTGTAAAATCTTCATAATAGGATTCCTTAACTTGGACGAGTTTCTTCTACCGCAACCTGGATCTCCTACTCTATTCCAATAATCCGCTAGACCCTCATAATCATTATGCTTCCTTACCAACCTCGCAAAATGAGGTGGAAACAAATGATGCTCAATCTCATCTTGATCGTATAGGCCAAGAGCAATAGCAAATTCTGGCAAAGTATACACATGCTCCCTACCACAAAGCCTAAACCAGATACATTTATCATTCACGACATCCACAATCTTTCTTTCAAAATAAAACGTGGAGAAAAACTCCAAACACCATTCTCGATTAACATTCTCATAAATACTAAACGCTCTTTCCAAAGAAAAATCTTCAAAACTATCACCATCTCCCTTATACACATACGACATTCTCATCATTTTTCTCAACTCCATCTCACAATCATATTCTGCAAACAAATTCCAATCAACTAACCTTGGCTTAGCAATTTCTCTCCCTTGTAGCTTTGAAAGACGCTCCCGAAAAGCGAGCTTTTCCTCCTTCCTAAGGTTGCTAAACTTCAAGTTTTCATTACGCTCCTGATTGAGAGTATATTTGACCTTGCTCTTAGCATTCCTTTGCACATACTTTGTTACAATCGGATTCAATCCACCACGTGATGAACTCGAGCCACCTGCAAGATAACTCTATAGAAAACACAAACATATGATAGTATAAGAGTATAAGAACCAAGATTACATGATTTAGAAGTCACAAAACTCGTTTTAAAAATTTTTGATTTTCATTTACCGAGCCCTCCATCCGTTCGGTATTCCTCCAACCGAATCGGATGGAGTAAATGTCCCAGCCCAACCGATCGGTATTGCCCCGCAACCGAATCGGTTGGGACCTACTGTCTCAAAAACTTTTTCTTTCTCCGACTTCCAATCAATTCTATCAAATTCTACTCTTTCCTATCATGCATTTGATCAATTATCATGGTTTCTACATATCCCACTCATCTCCAAAACATATTCATAACATATTCGCATGATTTCTCAATCTAAATCGATTCAAAGTTTTGACCCATTTGAATCTAAAAATTTAATCAATCAATTCTTCCTCAAAACTTAATCAATCTATCTAATTCTTTTTGCAATGAGTTCCTCAATCATTTACCCATCTATTCCAGAAAAATTACATCTTAATTTGAACTATATCAAAAATACCCTAATTTTGACCCAATTCAAGAAATCCGAATTAAAACCTAATTAATACAAATTGATGATGTTACTTACTTGTTTAGGTGCCATAGATGATCCTTCAACACTCTTGCAACACTTAATAAACTCCTAATGGTCGAATTTTTGAACCCCAAGTTTGGTGGATTGAGTGTGTGTGTGTTTTTGTGATTTTTGAAATCTTGAGTATATATATTTCACTCCATCCGATCAGTATTTGATCCAACCGATTCGGATTGAATTTTTGCAAAAACTTCACTTTTTCACTTGACAACACTTGATGGTTCTTGTGAGCTCAAATGAAAATGGTTTTACTCTTCAAAAATACTTTTTCTTTTGTATAAATACTCCACCACACTAGTCTACCAACTTGTTTTTCAAGTCTATCTCTACTAGCTCTAAACAAAACTTAACTCTAAAAACTCAAAACATAACTTCATAAACTTAAAACTTAATAAAAACAAGACAATCAAAAAGGTCTTAACTTAAACTCAAACTTAAATGCAAACATTGAACTACTAATAATGCATAAAAATTTAAAAAGAAAACAAACAAAATACTAGCATAAGTTTTGTGCTTTTATTCTTCAAACTCTTGTCTTTCATCCTTCAAAATACTCGTGCCTCAAGATATCTTCATTTTGAAACTTCCCGGACAACTTTCGGTTAGTCATTTGCGTTTTAAACTTCCTTGTAAAGTTCCTTCCATCCGGACAAACTATATCAAACTTCACATGCCTTTCTCCATCTTCTTTTTCCTTCTTGTAAACACTAGATCATTTGGGTCCCCATTCCAAATTCTTTAGTTGGACCGGTAAAGATCCAAGAAAATCTGTCAATTTGTTAAACACAAAAACATTCTTAAATGGGTTATAGAAAGCCTCCATCTCTAGAGTTCTTTCCATCTCATCTTCAATATCAAAGTAACTTGGGACAACCGGCCCATATTTAGGCTTCCCTTCTTCATCTCTACCTACTTCAAAACAACCCAAGTGGTCTTCTTCTTCATCTTCATGCACTTCCTTAACAATCTTTCCTCTAGGTTTAGGATAATACGTATGCTTCAAGATTCCATCACTAATAGTCATGGTACCTCTACCCATATCTATAATAGCTCCACAAGTTCTCAAAAACGTTCTTCCTAACAACAATGGTAACTCCTTATCCACCGAAATGTTAAGCACAAGAAAATCGGCCAAGAAAGCTTGATATCCTACTTGGACTCTAACATTCTTTACTTCTCCCATAGCTTTTGCTCGTGAATTATCAGCCATAGTAAGATTATATTGATTTGGTTGAGGATTACCAAGTCCTAATCTCTTATACAACGGATACGGCATTACATTCACACTTGCTCCTGTGTCAGCCAATGCATACATCGCATCTGTTCCATTCACTTTAATCGGTAACACAAAATTTCCCGGATCGCTCTCCTTTTTGGGCAACCCATTCTCAACTATTCTTTCTCTTGCAACCTCATCAAAATTCTTATCCTCTAACCTAGTCCTTGCCATCATAACTGCATCCAACTTCTTACGATAAGTCATGTAATTATTCAACACATCAATAACCGGCTTTTCCTCCATAAGCTCCTTAAACTTCATTTCCAAATTTTCCAAAATTGCTTCCTTTTGCTCTTGGGTTAATGGTTTGACTATTTGTGGTGTCTTGGGTGGTGAACTAGATGAAGAACTTTCATTCTTAGGGGTGGAGGGTTAGGTAAGTTTGTTAAGTGGTGTTTTCTTTCTACTTGCTTTTCCCATTTTAACAATCTCTCCCTTTCCTACCTTTCCTTCTACCATATCATCAACATCAATCCTCATCTCTCCCAATGCAAAATCAATCCTACATTTAGTCTTAACCATGAAATATCTACCAAACACAACTTCTGGTTCATCAGAATTCCCATATTCCAAAACAACAAAATCAACTTTGAACACATGACCATGAATATTAACATTCACATCTCTCACTATCTTTCTTCCATAATCCTCATAGTCAAGTCTAACAAAACCAAGCTTACCAAGCATATCTTCCGTAATGTAGTTGTCACCATATTCCATATTAAGCTGAGCATCCCAAGCTTTTATACCTTCCACACCACAAGGTGTAGCATACCTTATGAATGGTGCATCAAACTCTTTAGGTGGTTCTCGTGTAAACACAACAACTCTTTTCTCCTTAGGTAAACAAACATGATTTTCTCCAACTTCTTCTTTCCTTTCAAAATCAACCTTAACTTCTTCCAAAATATTTTCCAAACTCTCCAATGAATCACCCGAATCTTTCAGCATCTCTTCCAAATTTCTCAAGTATTCCGACACATTGATTAAACTCTCCATTCTACTTAAACACTAACTATAACATAACCACAAAAACAACAAAAAATCCAAACTATTAGCGTGAGGGTTAGTTAGAATCGAAACATATTAAAATATTAAACCAAAGGTAGCAAACAAACAACTTCAAACTCTCAAAACATCAAAACAACTAAAAATTAAATATTTCAAAAACTTTTACCGAGGCATCCATCCGATCGGTATTGAACTCCATCCGATCAGATGGTTGAATCGTTAAAATCAAATTTACCCAACCGAATCGGATGCGGGCAACATCCGATCGGTTAGATCGAAAATTTTCTAAATTTTTTTTTATTTTATTTTAAAAAAACTTTAATTTAATTAAATCTAAACTTTAAAAACTTTTAATATAAAAACTAATAATTTAAAATAAACCAATTCATGAAAAATAATCAAAGTAATGAAACATTATTACCAACATTAAATTTTCATTAAACAAATTAATACTAAACATTAACTAACACTTAAACAAAAACTATTAAACTACTCATCAATAAACCTACATAAACTATATTAACTATATTTAATAAAACATTAAACACATTTAAACTATCCTAATTACCCAAATTAATCATCCTAATTAACCTATCACTTAAACAAATTAAACATAACATTAAACTAACATTAAAACTGAAAATTAAACTAAAACTATAAAATCTAAAAAGTTTTACCGAGGCCACCAACCGATCGGATGGAAATCCATCCGGTTCGGTTGGCTCCGAACCAATTTTTTTTTTTTTTTTTTTTTTTTTTTTTTTTTTTTTTTTTTACTACCAAACTTATAGACTACCAAACCAAACTACCAAGTAAATTAACAAATTCCCCGGCAGCGGCGCCAAAAACTTGATGTGTTGTGTATCGTGCAAGTTTTAAAAATTTATAAACACAATTTATCCAATTCTCTAATCAACACATACGAGCAAGTATACTAGTCCGTGGTAGTAAAGGTGGGTAAGTTGAGATCGTCCGAAGGGAATTGTTGTTTGGGTTTAGTAAAATAAGTTTTAACAAATATGGTTGTCAATCCAATTTGGTGCAAATTCTAAGACAAGTAAAATCCAATCAATCAAAAACTAATATACTTGTGTGTAATTCCTTGACTAATTGTATAGAGTAATCTACCAAGTTGGGTGTGACTTGTAATGATGCACAACTTAAAATGAGTGATTCACAATCAATGGTTTTTATCATGAGAAATCATCTCTAAGAATTCAATCTCCTAGTTAATTCCTTTCGGCCTTGATTAACTATTACGATAACTCTATTAAACTATTTGTTGTTTGAAAAGCATTTCTTATCTTAAGAATTCCTACGAATCCTTTCGGCCTTTTCTCGTGATGAAATCGTTTCCAAATCTATTTTAATGAGTTAATATGGTGCTTGTCACACACCATAGTCCATACTAATTCGTGCACTAACTTTTTGGAATAAAAACATAAAGAAAATCCTTTCGGCCTTTGTTAATCGTTAGAACTGTTTTTGACAACCAATTAAGCAAGATTAGATTGTATTTCAACAAACTCATAAAACAAGACATGTTTTCATAAATCACTATGAAATAAGAATACTCCAACAATTGTCACATCATACACACAAGTATAACTAAAATCACTCCATAACAATTATAATCAAACACAAGTAAAAAACCATACTTTCATTCATCTTAAAGTAAAAGTAGTTCATAATAACTCAAACAAGAAATACCTAGTTTTGGAATTACAAGAACTAGAATTGTGGAACTATAGCAACCACACTCCTCCAATTGCCTATGATCACACGTAAACAACTCCACACTCGAACACAGTTCTTGAGACTCGAACTCAAGGTTCCTGATGAACTCAAATAAGTACATTTTATTACTATCATTTATCCTATTAATTTGACTTGTTTTACTATATTATGTATGAGGATTGATACTTAATCGTTTACTTTTGTAATTCTCAGGTAAAAACAAGCATTTGGTGAAACTTAATGATTTTGGACTAATAATGGAGCAAAACGTGCATAAAGTGAAAGTCTACTGACATGGACAAGATCAAGTCAATTCTGCTCCAGATGCGCCGCATCTCACTTTCGACATGCGCCGCATCTCTATCAAGATATCACCAGATACGATCCAAGATACAAGAGGACATGCGCCGCATCTAATCATGGAGTTACGCCGCATCTTCTGGCGGTGTACGAATATTCCTGAATATTATAATCTTGGACCCCACGCGAAGTTAAGTACATGCGCCGCATCTACTTAGTAGATGCGCCGCATCTTCCCTCAGACAGAAAGTATAAATACCCCGTAGACCAGACGAATTACAAGTTCCAAAAAACCCTAAAACCGAAGACCAAACAGGAGGAACAAAGGACGAATTCAGTCAAGGAGGCAGCACAAGACACACCCAAATCAAAGATACAAGAGCTGTAAGAAGGTGCTGCATGTGTTTAATTCATTAAGTAGTTTTGTTTTATTGTGTTAGCAAACTTTAATTCATCAGGATTGGTGGCTTGTGTAATGTGACAACGAAAGATTGCACTCCCTTTAATACTTGCTTTCCCATCAATTAAAGTTTATATGTTGATGTCTTTGGTTACTACTTATTAGTGCATTGATAACCTCTGTGTTTATTAGTGGCTTGCGGGCATTTGACTGCGGGACATAATGTGGCTCCCACGGTTGTTTCTAAATTGATCACTTAGGAATAACTTTTAGACATAAGTAATCATTAAGGGTTTACTCGCCGATAAGATTAGGACCAACGAGAAAGGGTTAACTACATACACTTCATATAAAGCTATCAATAAAACAAGTGACAATCTACTTAATCATAAGGACAGCCCTCTTATTGTCTCAAGTATTTATCTGTGTACGTGTGTGCTACTTGCTGATTCGTGCCTATTGTTTTATTTTATTATTTAATTGCAACAAATCGTGCCAGTCTCTCAGGCTGAAACCCCCTTGCATTAGGATATTAAAATACTGATTAGAATAACGAGATAATACGTTCCACTCTTAGTGATCGACACTCTACTTACCATTATCTTCATACTGACCGGGTACACTGCTCGTTAAGTGTGTGTGTTATTGATAAGTCGGCTAAATATAAATTTAAAACTTGAGTAGGCATTAAAACTGCTAAACCGCAACGACACATCACGCGCATCAAGTTTTTGGCGCCGTTGCCGGGGAGTGAATTGTTATTATCTGTTAATTTGATTAGTATTTTAATTAGGTTTTTCTTTTTATTAGATTAATTGCATCATTGTACTATTTTGCATATTTGTTGTATTGTGTGTTAATTGTTTTCTTTTTATTTTTGTGTGTTTATTTTTGTTTTCGTTTGTGTATTTAATTTTTGTTTTTATTTTTCGTATTTTTCTGTTCTGCTATCGTTGTACTGTGCTAAATCAAACGATACGGCGCATCTGATCTCTCAGATACGGCGTATTGCGTTTAATTTTTTTTAATACAACGCGTTTAATTAATTCGATACGACGCATCTTTTCCCCAAGATACAGCGTATCTGTTTTTAATAAGAAAATTTTTCTAAGCGATAAAGTAATACGACGCATCTGCATTAGCAGATACGGCGTATCTGTTTTTCGATAAAAAAAAAAAAATAAAAAATTTCTAAACGTTAAACGCCATACGACGCATCTGCTTTAGCAGATACGGCGTATCTATTATTTTAATTAAAAACAGTTTGCGAATTATTAAACAGATACGGCGTATCGATCTCTGACGATACGGCGCATCTTACTGAATCAAAAATCTTTTATTTTTAAACGTAACGAAAATACGGCGCATTAACTTTCGTTAATACGACGCATTTAATTTTAATTAGATAAGTTGATTTTTGATTAATTAATTCGATACGGCGCATTCTTAAATTCTAAAGCGGCGTATCTATTTTCTGAATAAAGTCTGATTAAATTTTAACGATTATAAGATACGGCGTATCCAACTTTTTGGATACGGCGCATCGTCTGCAGATATCAGTAACTTTAATTTTTCGTATTCCGTTTTCGTTATTAATCATCTGATATACTACTTTCTCGAGCATACCCTACTGATATTTTTGTGTTGATTTCAGGAAGTGCATGACCAGGAGTTCTACGAAGAACTTGATTCAACCTTTCGAAGATCCTGAACGAGCCCTGCATTCGCTTAAAAGGCTTTTCAACACAAGAAGCTTTGATCTTTCAAGTTCACTCGAGCTTGATTACTTTTCTGAAGAAAAAGAGGAAGTTGAAACAGAAACAATGGGCGAAAACACTACTATGGAGGAATACATGAACAATACCCGTGCTGATTACACTTCAGGAGTTGCTAGACCTAAGTTTGATGACAAGTCAAAATTTGAGTTGAAGGGTCAGTTTCTCAAAGAGCTAAGAGAGAATGCTTTCAGTGGGACGGAACAAGAGGATGCTAATGAGCATGTTGAGAAGGTCCTGGAGATTGCAGATTTGTTTACCTCAGAAGGAGTCAATACTGATCAACTCATGCTAAGAATCTTTCCAATCTCACTAAAAGGAGCTGCTAATAAGTGGCTAAGGAATGAACCTGCTAGTTCAATCACTACATGGGAAGGTTTGAAGAGCAAATTCCTGAAGAGATATTGTCCACCTGCTAAGACTGCTAAGAAGATGGAGGCTATCAATAGTTTCAAGCAAGAACCTGATGAAACACTTTATCAAGCTTGGGAACGATTTAAAGATTTATTGATAAAATGTCCTCAACACTATCTAACCCCTATGCAGGAGATAATATTGTTTTATCAGGGACTGGACGTGCCAACTAGACAGATCTTGGATGCTAAGGGAGCTGTACCTCAGATGAGTGCAACTAATGCTAGGAAAGCGATCCAAGAAGCTGCTGATCATTCTCAGAAATGGCACGATGGGACCTCTACTAGATCTAAGAGCAACACTAATTTTGACGGGATTGCTGCTATTCAAGCTCAATTGGATAAAATTAGTAGAGAGATGAAGAAGCGAGATGAAAGAGCGTATGCTGCCCAAGTTGGATGTGAAAAGTGCGAAGGACCTCACTACACTAAAGATTGCCCGAACAAGAATGAAAGTGAGACATTTGAAGAAGCATATTACATCCAATTTGGACAACCATTCCGACCTTCAGCAAGATTTAGGGAAGCTAGTCCGGGATTCTATCAAAAGAACAACTTCAATCCCGCTTATCAAGAGAGGAGGCAGACTTTAGACGATACTTTAAAGCAAATTATGGCCGATGCTGCTAAAAGACATGAAGAGAATACTGCTATGATCAAAGAAATTCGAGCTTCAACGGACACTACTACAAGAAATCAAGGAGCTTCGATCAAAGCATTGGAACAACAAATTGGTCAAATGAGCAAGGTTCTTCAAGAAAGGGGATATGGAAGTTTACCGAGCTCAACTGAAACAAATCCAAGAGATCATGTCAAGGCCATAAGCACCACTGAAGAAGTCACTCCTAATATACCTAGAAGATCGATGAATGGTGATGATGGTGCAAGACCCGAATTTTTCTTTAACTCTTCAATCAGCTTAAGGAGACTATTAAAAGAGAAGACAAAGATTGAAGAGGAGATCAAGGCAACAATGAAAGAAGAGAGCCCTGCAACCGACTCAAATGCCTTGCCTCATAAAGAAAGAGACCCGGGAAGTTTTACTCTACCTTGTTCTATTAATAGTATATCTTTCAATAATGTGTTAGCTGACTTAGGAGCTAGTGTTAGTGTTATGCCTCTTAAGACATTCGCTACCCTAGGACTAGGAAAATTAGCACCAACTAAATTACTTATTGAATTGGCTGATAAAACGGTAAAACGACCTGAAGGGATTGCTAATAATGTGCTAGTTAAGATAGAGCAGTTTATTTTTCCCGTAGACTTTGTTATACTAGACATGCCCGAGGATGTTAAGATTCCTTTAATCCTCGGAAGACCTTTCTTGTCTACTGCCCATGCTAAGATTGATGTGTTTAAGAGAAAAATTTCATTAAGGATAGGGAATAATAAACTAGTCTATAAGTGCCAAGATCCGGTTAAAAGCATAATTAGAGGTGTTTATGTACTAGGATTAAGAGAGCGTATGGACCTCGATCTTGAAGCTAGACTTATGGGAGAAACATTGATTCAAAACAACTCAACTAATCCTAATCATGAGAACTTTGAGGAATTCATTGACCTTAATGTACCTACCGAACTTAGACGCAATGTTGTTAATGATTCTGATGATGAGTGGTATGATTGTGTAGTAATTAATAAACGTAGGAGAGTAGTTGAGAAAACGAATTTGAACAATGATGTGTTTATTGAACTACCACCCTACCTTGCTTATTTGTGCTTATATGATAATAAGAATTTCCCGTCTATCATTTTGTCATCTCTGCCCGAAAGGGACAGGACTTTGTTTATACAGATATTAAAGAGGAACGGCGTGGAAATTAAGGACGAGCAAGGAGTGTTCAATATTACTGAATTGGCGATGAAGGAGCGCGATGTTTCCGACTCCTTCAATGATCGATATTAAAGAGCTGAACGTGAGTCTAACTTGAAGACTCTGGAATAAAGACAAGTGCTTACCGGGAGACAACCCGGATTTATCTTTTATTATTCTGTTTTCTGTGTCGAGTCAGTCCAGGCCGCATGAGGATACGGCGCATCTCAATTCTGAGATGCGACGCATCTCCTGCAATGGTCATATCTTATTTTATTTTTCTGCATTTTTATTTTCAATTTAAAACTATTTATCAGTTTATTTTAATGCGGCGCATCCCTGGTTGAGGATGCGGCGCATCTTTATTCTGATCCGTATTAATTCCAGGCTCGATACGGCGTATCTTCTTCAATAAGATACGGCGCATCGACTGACCTGATGATTTTCAGTTTTAATTTTTAAGTTTTATTTTTATCTAACTACTAATGTATTATGCAAGTTTGAACCTTTCTTATCTTAGGTGTGTTTTAAAGTGTTGGTGGTATTATAGTTTCCTGGATTTCCTGTGGATACATCAAGTATGAAGCTTTAACGTTCTAATCCACAAGAAGTTGATTTTTGCTCTTATACTAATGGAGGATCATACCGAGCAAATCTAAGGGGAGTTTTTCTGTTCTAATTCTTTTAATTTCCAGTTTTTAACCTTTTATACAAACAACGAGGACGTTGTTTAACTTAAGTGGGGGGATTGGAGAATTAGAACACTTAACAATTACTTGTCCTAAACTTTTTCAAAAATTATGCTTAAAATGTGCTTAATATATCAAACTTAAAATTTTTTTTTAGCATGTTTTTGTTTAAGATCTAAGTTGCATAACTGCACACATGACGTTATTTTCAAAAATTGTGATTTTCCAAAATTCACAAATCTATGAGTGTGCCGGTGACTTGTAAACTTTAGAACTTGGCTTGTATACTATTCGAGACCACCATAATGAGTATTATTTTATATAATTGGAATGACTTGTCTAACTTGGTAAAATTCTAGGATTACACCCAAATAGCCTTTATATGTTATGTGTTATTAGCTAACTACACTGGTTAGTTAACCCCCGTATAAACCCTTTTTGTTACTCTCATTTTTAGAGTAAGATACCCCTAGAAAAACCCTCAGAGCCATTCCTTTCGTTTCTTACACCTATGTTTAAAATGTTTCGTTACACCCTTACACCTTAGCCTACCCTGTAGATTAGAATCCGTGGTTGGTTAATTGCTATAGGCAAAGTGTGTTTCCTTACATTTCCTGTGTTCGTGTGCGTAATTCATTATCTTTGGTTAGGTCGGGAAATTGCACAATGCAATTGGAGTGAAAGTAAATATTGTATATTTTGGAGTTTATTTTTCGTGTGTTTACTACTTTCACTATTACCGTTATTTCTGAAAGTATGAAAAGTATGAATAAAAATTATCCGAAAAGAAAGTTATAGTGATGTGGTAAAATTTTACACATCTTTGTTTATGTTTGATGTCAAAAAAAAAAAAAAAAAAAAAAAAAAAAAAAAGAAGAAGAGTTGGATTTTTGTTTTAACCAACTTATGTAAAGTTATGTAAGTGGTCGATATCACCACTATTTGTTGTACTATATCTATGGATTGAATGGGAATTGGCAGTTATGGGAACGCCAATTAAGGTTTATTCTTTGATTAAGATCTTGTTGAGTATAATTCGTGTCTACCTAAAGCGTGTG
Organism: Artemisia tridentata subsp. tridentata; assembly: GCA_021014915.2. Classification (NCBI taxonomy): domain Eukaryota; kingdom Viridiplantae; phylum Streptophyta; class Magnoliopsida; order Asterales; family Asteraceae; genus Artemisia; species Artemisia tridentata. The sequence continues at coordinate 177,413,828 of CP139508.1, read as the reverse complement.
TTTCAAGTGTTAAAGCGTGAGTTATTCGATGATATGAGTCTTATTCATGGGATGGTTGGGATAGTGATTAACCACACTTAGGATTTTAATTTATTTGTTTTGTTTATTTTTTATTTTACACCAATTTATATCCCAAATATTATCCATGCCCTTTATTATTCTTTATCCAACCAAACCTTTGATTTATTGAGATTGGGGATTTGAGCAATCTTAAGTATCGTAGTCGTGGATTCGGCTATGTATTTATGATTTTGTCGCCCTTTTTGATATATTATTATTGGTGAAGTTTGGACCTATCTTTAGCCTATTCGAGTTAAGGATTTGAGCAATTGCAAGTATCGTGTTCGTGGATTCGATCATGTATTTGTGATTTTGTCGCCTTTTCTGGAATTTGAGATCGATAGTGAAAGAGAATAATTAACCCTTAAGCCTAAAAACCCTTTTTACCGCTTTAGACTTGTTACTCCTTAGCTTTAGTGGTGGAGATGTGTATACTTGCCAAGCTTATGATAGAATATTCGTCGCGACTGGACAGTTAAACGATTAGATTTGCTTTTATTGACTTATTTTATTTTACTTCTAATTCGTTAAGTGTTTAGTTGTGTGATTATGAAATGAACGAATACATGCTTAAATATAAAAATAAATCCTAACATCTTTTAGGATACATTTTCATAAAAGAAATTCTAAGGTTTACTTGGGGACAAGTAAAGTTCAAGTGGGGGGATATTTGATGAACTCAAATAAGTACATTTTATTACTATCATTTATCCTATTAATTTGACTTGTTTTACTATATTATGTATGAGGATTGATACTTAATCGTTTACTTTTGTAATTCTCAGGTAAAAACAAGCATTTGGTGAAACTTAATGATTTTGGACTAATAATGGAGCAAAACGTGCATAAAGTGAAAGTCTACTGACATGGACAAGATCAAGTCAATTCTGCTCCAGATGCGCCGCATCTCACTTTCGACATGCGCCGCATCTCTATCAAGATATCACCAGATACGATCCAAGATACAAGAGGACATGCGCCGCATCTAATCATGGAGTTACGCCGCATCTTCTGGCGGTGTACGAATATTCCTGAATATTATAATCTTGGACCCCACGCGAAGTTAAGTACATGCGCCGCATCTACTTAGTAGATGCGCCGCATCTTCCCTCAGACAGAAAGTATAAATACCCCGTAGACCAGACGAATTACAAGTTCCAAAAAACCCTAAAACAGAAGACCAAACAGGAGGAACAAAGGACGAATTCAGTCAAGGAGGCAGCACAAGACACACCCAAATCAAAGATACAAGAGCTGTAAGAAGGTGCTGCATGTGTTTAATTCATTAAGTAGTTTTGTTTTATTGTGTTAGCAAACTTTAATTCATCAGGATTGGTGGCTTGTGTAATGTGACAAAGAAAGATTGCACTCCCTTTAATACTTGCTTTCCCATCAATTAAAGTTTATATGTTGATGTCTTTGGTTACTACTTATTAGTGCATTGATAACCTCTGTGTTTATTAGTGGCTTGCGGGCATTTGACTGCGGGACATAATGTGGCTCCCACGGTTGTTTCTAAATTGATCACTTAGGAATAACTTTTAGACATAAGTAATCATTAAGGGTTTACTCGCCGATAAGATTAGGACCAACGAGAAAGGGTTAACTACATACACTTCATATAAAGCTATCAATAAAACAAGTGACAATCTACTTAATCATAAGGACAGCCCTCTTATTGTCTCAAGTATTTATCTGTGTACGTGTGTGCTACTTGCTGATTCGTGCCTATTGTTTTATTTTATTATTTAATTGCAACAAATCGTGCCAGTCTCTCAGGCTGAAACCCCCTTGCGTTAGGATATTAAAATACTGATTAGAATAACGAGATAATACGTTCCACTCTTAGTGATCGACACTCTACTTACCATTATCTTCATACTGACCGGGTACACTGCTCGTTAAGTGTGTGTGTTATTGATAAGTCGGCTAAATATAAATTTAAAACTTGAGTAGGCATTAAAACTGCTAAACCGCAACGACACATCACGCGCATCAGTTCCCTGGATGTTTTCACAGCAATTACAAGCTTTCGGGCAATGATAATAAGTTTAGCAAGGACTTGGTGTAAGCCTTTACCAAGTTTTGGGTGTCACACTTTGCTAACTAGACTTTGATCCTTTAAATAAGTGTAAGAACACATACTCCTCAAGCAAAAACGTCCCTCAACAGTAAACAACTAGGAAATGATAAGCCACCATGATTATGGGGCTTAAATTCGTCATTAAATGTGATTTTGTAGCTTCAGATTCCTCTAACCGATCGGTATTGGGATCCAACCGATCGGTTGGATCTCTCGGTAAATTATTCTTCTCCCATCCGAATCGGATGCGGGCACCATCCGATCGGATGGGACCTTCTGTCTTGCACATTTTATTTTTTTCTCTTTCTTTTCTCGTTACGTGCATGTTCCTTTGTTGTAGCACTACTTCCTTTCATAGAACTTGATCTTTTCTAGATATATGAACATAGAAATCTTGACATTATCAAATCCTTAAGTTCTCATGTGGTTTCTCTCTCGTTTTCCTCTTGTGAATCTTCCAATGTGCATAATCACTTCATTTCTTCATCTTTTTATCATCTTTTCTTGTACTTGGCTATATTTACTTGCATATACACTTTTTCACGATTTAGTAACAAATACACACAAATATTACCAAATATGATGCACAAAACTAACGATAACGTGACTAAAAACATGTTCAATTTGAGCGTTATCAATTTGCTTAATTGGTTGATCGGTAATAACCTTGATGGGATGTGCCTCGAAGTACCTTCATAACCTTCTTGACATGTGTAGCAATGACAGTGCTAACTTTTCCATAGGAGGATAGTTCATTTTAGCTTCATTGAGTGTTCGGTTCACATAATGTACCGGACATTGCTTGCCTTTCCTTGGCTGTCAGGGTTGTCAAGGATGGTAAGTCCGCTATGAGCTTCTTCATTTCCTGGAAAGCTTTATCTGCTTCTTCCGTCCACCGGTATTCCTCCTTTTTCTCCTTGGTTATGTTTTTTAATGTCTCAAAGAAGGGTAGCAACCTTTTGGCTGACCGCGCCAAAAAATTGGTTCAACGCTGTCAGCTTGCCACTGAGACTTTGCATTTCCTTCAGAGTCCTGGGTGACTGCATGTCCACCTTTTTGGGTTGGCCCTGATCCCTTCTTACGTTACCATATAACCTAGGAACGTTCCTTCCTCCATGCCGAACGAGCACTTTTTAGGGTTTAGCTTCATGTTAATTCTTCTTAGGTTATCGAACGTTTCGGCAATGTCTCCCAGCATTTCGCTTTCTTCCTTGCTTTTGATGACCATATCATCCACATATGCCTCCAGGTTCCTTCCTAATTGAGATTGAAAGGCAGAATCTACCATCGGTTGGTATGTTGCTCCCGCATTCTTCAAAATGAACGACATTTTAGTGTAGCAACAAGTTCCTTGGTCTGTGTAGAAAGCTGTCTTTTCTTCATCTTCTTTCGACATCTGTACTTGGTGGTACCCCTTGTAAGCATCCAAGAAACACTTGTACCTGAACCTCATTACCGACTCAATCTTCCAGTCGATCTCCGGAAGGGGGTAGTAGTCCTTCGAACATGCAGAGTTTATGTTCTTGAAGTCGATGCACATGCGCCAGCTTCCATCACATTTTTTGACGAGAACCGGGTTTGATATCCACATTGGGTATTTGACTGGACGAACAATGCCTGCTTTTACCCACTTCTCAACTTCCTTAGTTACCGCTAGACTCCGGTCCGGGGCTAACGCCCTGCGTTTTTGGCATACTGGGTCTACCGAGGGATTAGCATTCAACGTGTGCTCAATTATACGCTGCGGAACCCCCATCATGTCTGCCGGTTCCCAAGCGAAGACATCCAGGTTCTTTTTGAGGAGTGTTTTAAGCTTTGCCTTGCATTCTGATGACAGATTTCCTCCAATAACCACTAATTGCTCTGGAAAGGTCGGGTTGACCATGACTTCTTCGGTGAGACTCACTTCTGTTGCTCCTTCGGCCCGCTTACAATCTTCTTCTGGAGAAGTCATTAGCAATTTTTCTAACCTTCGACACTCTGATATAATGACAGACCGAGTCACCAGCGTGGCTATCCCCCTTGAGGTTGGGAACTTCATCATGGAGTGAATGGTCAATGAGATTGCTCTTAACGTCTTTAGACATGTTCGTCCCAAGATTACGTTGTATGGTGACGGAGCATGGATGACAGTGAATTTCATGGGGACTCTTCTATAAAGCCCTTCACCCCCGAATGACGCATCCAACTCTATCTTCCCCAGTGGCTTTTTTATCTGTCCAGCAAATCCTAGAAGATCCGTTTGAGTTTGCTTCAGCCGATACTTTATTTCCGGACTCAAGTTATCAAAACAATGCTCGAACATGACTTCCACCGACGCCCCTTCATCCATGAACACCCTCCTTACCAGGTATCCTTCCACTGTCTCCCCTATAATGCGGGGTTCGTCCGACACGGCTCCGGCAGATATGGGAGGAAAGGTGATTGAAACATTCATCCATCCCTCCTCCTGATCGAAAGACTTTCGCTTCCTCTGTTCTGGCCATGCGCTGATCATGTTTATTACCTTCTCTTTGATCGAAGCATCCTTCTTCTGTGCACCCCTTCCCTTCTAACGAACGTCCTTAACCAGATGATTCAGCTTCGTGGACTCTAAGGCCAGCTCCAACTGCCTTTTCAACTGGTAACAGTTGTTGGGGTAGTGTCCTTTTTCTCCGTTGTAGTCACAATATTTGTCCTGTTTTTCTTTTCGGGGTGGGTCTCGCATCGGCCTTGGAGGAGACAACTGTAGCTGATGCTCTGTGGCCATGATTTCCTTTGGTGGTTTCACAAGAGAATCTAATGTTAGTCTAGGGGCATTGCGCCCTTGGTAATCATTTTTGAAAGGTATGTATGGTGCTGGTCGGTCCTTGTTCCGGTATGGAGTGCTGCTGTCTCTACTGGGGTATCCTGACCGCCCATCGTTCCTTCTTCTTTCATTTCCTTGTTGTCCCCTGAACCCACGGTCGTCTCTCCGAAAGGATCCCGCCTGTACCTTCCTTGACGAATCATAGCTTTCCCCTCTGGGTAGCTCCGTGCTGGCGAATGCCTCTTCCGATCTTACAAAATCGTCAACCCTGATCATTATCTCGTCCACCGTCTTGGGAACCTTGTCAGCAAAATGTTTGGCTAGTTCAGGGCACTTGCAGCCACTCATAAAAGATGAGATCTTCATAACCTCCGGTACCCCTAGTATGAAACCAGTCTCTTTAGTCCATCTTTCCTTGAATTCCAGGAGGGTCTCATTGGCCCTCCTTACAATCTTGGTTATCTCCGCTGGGTCCTTGAAGCAGGCTTTATGAAGGGAGAAACGTGTTTCAAATTGATCCCGAAGATCCGCCCACTCATCGATGCTGCTTGCCGGGAGGCGGTCAAACCATCCCCTCGCCCTCCCATCTAGGGTCTGCTGGAACATTCTACGCCAGATGGGCATGGGCCATTCTCCTTGACCCGCCGCTCCGGTGAACCGACTAAGATGATCCTTTGGATCGGTTGACCCATCGTACAGCTTTATGTGAGTTGGCATCTTATGCTCCGGCGACGAGAACTCGATTATCCGCCGGGTGAAAGGCGACTTTTGGATTTCTTTAAGAGGTGTTGCAAGGTCAGCATCCTTCACCTTACTTCCCGTGACAATCCCTTTCTCCTTGTTTCTCACGTCAGCTTTCTCAGGAGTTCCCTCTTCCCCGAAATCCAAATGTATTGGGTCGACAAGCTCCCGCCGGTTGTGTTCCTTGATCATGAACTTTAGGGCAGATACATACCCTTCTATCTATTCCTGAGTGGCCGGAGGAGAATCGGCAGCCCATCCTCCGAAACCCTCCAAGTGTTCAGAACCTGACATTCTATAGCCTTGGCAGATTAAATTTCGGCCCCACGGATGGTGCCAATTTGTTGAAGTAATTCTTTGTAAAGGTGTGAGATCCTCCAACTATCCTTCGGTCTTGTAGGAGGCAAGCCCTTCGGATACCTTTATGATGTAGCAAATGCATTAGCTACGCCCCGGGTGTGATCCCAGGACCAAGCTCCGGCGTGAGAATAAGTATGAGTTTTAGCCGAAAGGTATAAGTAATAAATGTAAGTGAGAGTGCAGTAAATGCTAATCATATGTAAGAGCAAGTGAAGGGTATTTATACTACCTCAAAACTGTACCTGGTTACTATTCTGCTACTGTGTCAAGTACGGTTAGGCTACTGTTCCTAATACCCAGGGTACGGTGCGTCGAACTACCCCTAGGCTAGGATGCCAACTAGGACAATCACGTGGTAGACATAATCCTGTGAAATCAGGATTAGAAGGCAGCGCTGTCGGGTCTTTCCGGTTGGCTCCGGCAGTTATACGTCGTCTGGATATAGCCCTTCGGCACTGTCGGGTCCTTCCGGCAATATACGTCGTCATTGTTCATTTTAGTTTTTAATATAAAAATTGAATTCGGTAAACATAATTAACAGAACAAAATCTATGTTTATAACAAAAAGTACAGAATTCTTACACATATCTATAATGGATGGCTTGGTAATAAACACCCTAAAGTGGTCGAATTACAAATTTAAATACATTGTTGGTTGTGGTTAGCCCAGAACAGGGTGAAGATAATCAATAGCCTAGCTAATTACAAATGAATGGTTACCGGATATCACTTGGAATCGTGTTATCACTTTCCAAAGTAAACTATTCAACCCTATTGCCTGGGTATCACGAATATCTACTTGGGATAAGACCAAATGTTTGTTATTGAATTAGGCACAAATCAATAACCCTTTTGCTTTCAAGTGTTTATGTTTTCTGTATATCTCTTTCATGCTTGATTTGATTTCCTATATATAGGAAAGTACTCACAGCTAGTCAAATGGAATTATGAGGATTAATCGGCCCATTAATCACCTCATAATTATCTCCATTATAGCAAAAATAGTGGCTACATGATCAATTAAATGTGGTTATAAGTGCAGTTTTAACTGCCATTTGAATAGGTCAAAGTAGTTACATACTTATACCAGCAGTACTAACTCAGCAGTACTAACAAAGTACTAGCAGTATTAACTCTGCTCCAGGTGTACTAACTTAGTACTAGCAGTATTAACTCTGCTCCAGCAGTACTAACATAGTACTAGCAGTAGTAACTCAGTGAAGGATTAAACCTTCTAATGAGTTACTCCTAACCACTATTTGAGTCAGGGTAGTCAGGGACCTGATGGGTGTACACTCCATACCTCCTGACCCATTACCAATTGTGAACTGATCCCTCAAGTGCACTAAATTTTCCAACAATCCTCCCCAAATTTAGTTCACTTCCTTTGCATGAAAATAAAATATTAAACAAAACAAGTGCATAAACGAAAATATCCTAAGGATTGAATTTCCATATGAGTACATTACACGTTCAAATATTCGAGAATTAGAGTGTTCTAAGAATTGAACTGTAAAACCTTAAATTCTGGTTTCACATTTTTACGTCTAATTTGAATTTTTAACCTATGTTTGATATTAAGTTAATTACCTTTGAAACTATATGTTATGTGATAATTACATGTTATTAATAATAAACCTTTGATTAACTAACTTAGTCAAATTTGTTACAATCTCCTTTCTAAACCTAGTCCAAATCCGGTTCCCCCTCCTGTAATATACATTTTTTTAAAGCTACATTTTTTTTTTTTTTTTTTTTTTTAAAGCTACAAGAAGATAAGAACAAATAAATGTGTATATCCCCAAATAAATAAAAGATTTACCTTGTCTATCTTGGGCCCCAAAACACACGACTTCCCTAATCCAATATACACGACATATCCATCTTAAAAAGAAAGTTACACGTTTCTTTGTGCATCTCAATAACCGAATAAATTTTCCTCTCTCATTCTCTCAAAACTAACGAGCCAAGAAATATTGTCAAGCCTAAAACGTTGCAAGAATCAAGAGAAGAAGGTTTAGCAAGTTTTGGATATCGTGTGTGATTGTTTTGTGTTCGTATTCCTTTGATTAATCCTAGAATCGGCCTTGAGGTAAACTAATTTAAACCTTCGTTATTCCATACATGCTATACGATCTAGTAATTATAAAACCTAACCAAACTCATGTGTATTTCGTTAATATTAATAGGAAAAGAGATTATGTGTATTAGTTATGTGTCTCGGATTTATTTACCAAGAAGAGTGTGTATGTGGTTTGTTTTGTGTCTCGTGTGTGTGTAACACTTTGATGGCAAATCTGTCATGCTCAAGTCGACCTAATAAACTAAATGCGAACCCTAGAATCATCTTTAATACACCATTAATGAGGCGTGAAAGAAAGGGAAACCCTAGGCGTATTCTTGATGAATTAACGAGGGGTTAGGGATGTCTTTGTGATTTCATGTGATGGATTTGTGTCGCGTTTGTGGTTTGATTTGTGTGTCCTAGTTTCCAGCCCTAAACAAGCCCTAATGTTGTCATTAAAATCAATAATAAGAACATTAATTAGACATTAATTACATGCTATAAAACCTAGAAATCCTAGAATTAATTATGGGTCAATTAGGGTTAAAATAAGTTAGGGTTTATTTGTTCTATGCTGTCCAGAATTTGGGTCGGATTTAAAGGTGTCTAATTTGATGATGCCAATGTGTTTTTGTATGATTCTTGAGTCTAAAATTAATTTTAAGTTTCCTACTTTCTGAATATATAAATTTCGTGGTCATTGAAGGTAGGGAGGGTAGTCTTTTGATTTTTACTAGATTGTCAAAATTGTGTTTTGGATGTCTGAAAATCAGTTGGTGTTTTTGTTTTTTAGTTTTAAAACCATAAGGAATTAAGAGGTCTCATTTACAGGAAGAATTTTTAAGATGTTTATGACTTACTGGAATTTTTGTGGATTTTTCTGAAGTGGTCTTGATATGTTTATAAAATACAAACTTTTCGGGTATACCATCAGGTCACATTCTGGAACAGGTTTGAAAAATGATTTTTGTTTGGATACTTGAACTAGGAGATAAAATCTGTAAAAATTAGGGGAAGTATTAAGCATATATAAGTGTCTATGGTAAAAATTATAGAACCACATGAGCTTGTTTGGTGTGTCCTAAAAATCATAAGAATATGAACCAGAATCACATGAGAAACCCTAAACATGTTAATAAATGACAATAAGTTCAAAAATCCGTTATGACATTAAATGAACACATAAGTATTAAATGATCCCTAATCCGTGTAGATTCGTTGAAGAAGGCGTGACGTTGTTTTTCTTGTGATCACTTTTCCGTTTGCTTTCATTTCATTTGCTAAGGTACGGATATTCTACCCTTTCTCAGTAAGGGTTTCGCATTGACTCTTCGATCCTTGACTTTATTTCATTTGTTATGATATTCTTTGTTGATTTCCATTTGATATGATTCCTTATGATATGATATTCAGTTCTATGTCATTTAATATGGCATTCATTTCAGTTAATATTCTTTTGTTTAAATATACTATAATTAATTTGTTATGATGTGATATCTTGTTTATTCTGTTACCCGAGCTAACTAGTCATGGAGGTACCATGGCCATGTCATTGAGGCACCAATGGCATGACATTATCTGTGGCGGTGTGATTAGTCCACGACGTTCCCTTTTGATATGTATATGATTATTGAGCTCGTGCACTTATTTGCCATTTTGGTATGCCAATATATTTGTCAGAGTTACATAACTTTGTTTTGCAGGGAGCGTATGGATGCATCCTAAGTTTGTTTTGTAATATGTTTATGATATGGTTTTTAGTGAATGGTTTGTGTGTGCCATACACCCCATTACACTTTTGGGAGTTGATCACTCCATTTGCTATGATTTGTTATGACAGGATATGATATGATTATGTGGTTAAGCATGTGGCATACTTTTTGAGCTCGTGGGCATTTTCCTTATGACTTGTTGACTTCCTTATCATTCACTTGATTCATTATTCTTTGATTCTCATGATCTATGACATCTTGTTCAGCAGATTCCTTTGACTTCATTTTGTGTACTTATTCATATTCAGTTTATTTGTTTATATCTGTTCACTGGGCTTTTTAAGCTCAGCCGCAATTTCTTTTCCCTGTGGCAGGTATCAAGCGGGATGCTGGGATTTGAGTGATGAGAGTAGGAGCTTTTAGTGGACCACCCTGACGATAGTTACCCACTTGCATTTAGATTAGATTTTGAGTTACCTTTCATTTAGACTTTGTGTGGGATTGTATTTCATTTAGAAGTTATCCTATTTCAGACTTAGTATTTTATCATTTCCTTAGAAGAATTTATCTAACCTTGTAATTAATAAAGTCTTTCGTTTGCGTTTATGTTCTGATTGACACCACAATGTTACATTTTGACCCTTCTCGGGTTGGGGTGTTACATGAACCCTTCAACCCATTTGAATACATGAAGATAAAATACACACAAGTTTTCAAACACTTAAACGCTCCTGACAATTTACAAGCCATGTGTCCACATCCAATTCATAAATGTTGTAAGAGCCAAAAGTCCAAAGCTCCCTAAAGCGGCAAAACTCCAACATTCACATAGGTGTTTCCTCTTTATTCATGCTCCTGCTTAGCACTTTTTCAAAGAAATTAACCATTAAGAAGTAAAGACTTCATCCTCCTTTCCAGCAGGTTCCGAGCACAACCTTGGGATGATTGTAAAACATGTGCTCCAGTCCACTGAATGTTCAGCTTTCCACATTGAACTCAACTCCCAAGTTTCCTCAGGAGGGAGTTGGGTATCTTAACATTCAGTGACTAAGTTGGACCTTAAACCCATCCCTTTAGCAGACTTTATAACCAAGTCTCTAGCCAATCCCTTCGTTAAGTGATCAGCTAAATTTTGTTGAGATCTAACAAACTCTATAGATACCACCCCATTCATGATAAGCTTACGAATCATGCTATGCCTAACACCTAAGTGTCTAGACTTCCAATTGTACATCTGGCTACAAGCCTTTGCCAATGTAGCAACACTATCACAACGGATAGAAATAGGTGCTATAGGTTTAGGCCACAATGGAATCTCAAGAAGCAAGTTTTTCAACCATTCAGCTTCTTTACCAGCAGCTGCTAACGCCAAAAATTCAGATTCCATTGTTAAACTGGTGATGCAAGTTTGCTTCTTGGATGCCCAAAAAATTGCACCGCCACCAAGTAGGAATACCCAGCCACTAGTAGACAAATTGTCTTCAGTGTTACTGATCCAACTTGCATCAGTGTATCCTTCCAATACTGAAGGATAACAAGTATATGAGAGACTATAATTCATAGTTCTCTTCAAATACTTCAGTACCCTCTGAATTGCTTACCAGTGCTAAGCACTAGGATTACTAGTATACCTGCTCTGTTTTTTCACTGCAAATGCAATATCAGGTCTTGTACAAGTCATGGTATATATTAGGCAGCCAATCACCCTAGAATACTCAACTTGAGATACAACTTTGCCAGTATTAGGCATCAGCTTCTCAGTTGTATCCATAGGTGTACTCACTGGAGTACAATCAGAGTGTTTGAATTTCCTCAGTACCTTCTCAATATAATGAGACTGAGTGATAGAAATTACCTTACTCTCATGTTTGATCCTTATACCAAGGATAACATCAGCCTCCCCCATGTCCTTCATGGAGAACCTTGATGACAAAAATTCCTTTGTCAGGTCAACTTGATTTTTGTCAGTGCCAAAGATCAGCATGTCATCAACATATAGACAAATGATGACTCCTTTACCAGATTCATCAAATTTGCTATATACACATTTGTTAGACTGATTAAGTAAATAACCACTAGACAAACCACTAGACAAAACCACTTCATCAAAATTTTGATGCCATTGCTTAGGTGCCTGTTTTAGTCCATAGAGAGACTTAATCAGTTTACACACCTTGTTTTCATTGCCAGGCATGATGAAGCCCTGAGGTTGGTTCATATAGACCTCCTCATCCAATTCACCATTCAAGAAAGCTGTCTTCACAACCATCTGATGAATAATCAAATTGTGAATTGATGCCAAAGCAATCAGGAATCTTATGGTACTAAAATGTGCCACAGGGGCATAAGTATCAAAATAGTCTATCCCTGACTTTTGTTTAAAGCCCTGAATGACTAGTCTAGCCTTGAACTTTTCAATAGTTTCATCTACCTTCATTTTCCTTTTGAAAATCCATTTGCAACCCAAAGGTTTGCAACCAGGTGGTAGATCAGCCAACACCCAAGTGTTGTTGCCCATGATGGAGTCCATCTCATCATTTATTGCTTCTTTTTAGAAAGCAACATCCTGGGACTTCATTGCTTCATCATATGTTTTGGGGTCATCCTCAACATTAAAGCAATAGGAGTGTTGGTCAGAGAACTCATCCCTTGTACCTTCAATTAAATATAATTGAAACTCAGGTCCAAATGACTTTGGAGTCCTGATCCTTTTGCTCTTTCTTAGCTCAGGTTGTTGAACCACAACCTCATCAGGGACCTCTGATAGCACTTCACCAAGGACCTCTGATGTACCAATATCATTAGTTCCATTTGGAATCCTCTGACTTGGTCTAGGGACTGTTAAGAATCTATTCTCATCAAAGATTGCATCCCTTGATTCAATTATTGAGTTAATTGAAACAGACTCTTTAGGTTCAATAACATAGAACCTATATGCCTTGGAATGCTCAGCATATCCAACAAAGATGCATTCAATGCCTCTTTCACCCAAAGTTTTCTGCTTTGGATCAGGGAGTCTTACAACAGCCCTACAACCCCAAACCCTGAGAAAGTTCAGGTTGGGTTTTCTTTTAGTCCAGAGTTCATAAGGGGTAACCTTGTTCCTTTTGTTGGGAACCCTATTTAATAAATAGCAAGCTATTAATATAGCTTCACCCTTGACTCAGCCCTGAATAGGACAACATGGAATTAACCATCTCCTTCAGCACTCTATTTTTCCTTTCAGAGATACCATTTTTCTGAGGAGTATAGAGAGCAATCATTTCATGGATTATACCAACAGACTGAAAATACAGAGTATCCATGTACTCACCTCCCCTATCAGTCCTTAATCTTTTGATCAGGGACCCAAGTTGTAATTCAACTTCAGTTTTAAATACTTTGAATTTATCTAATGCTTCATCCTTAGTATGTAACAGATAGACATAACAAAACCTAGAAGCATCATCAATAAATGTCACAAAGTACTTCTTATTCCCCAAAGAGGGAGTGGCATGCAAATCACACAGGTCACTGTGTATTAGCTCCAAGAGCTCAGTCTCACGTTTTACACCCTGAAAAGGTTTCTTAGTTATTTTGGTCAACATGTAAGTCTTACACTTTTTCAATGTCCATGTCAAATGCTGGGATTAACACATCCTTAGACATATCTTGCATCCTTTTATAGTGTACATGGCCAAGTATAGCATGCCAGAGGGTAGAGTCGTTCAGTTTAGAGGTTGACATAAAGGCTGAATTAACAATATCAGTGACAATATTAAGTCTGTACATTTGATTACACAAATAGCCAAAACCAATAAACACACCATGTTTAGACAAAACAAACTTATCAGATTCAATAACTTGTTTAAAACCATGATTATTCAAAACACTACTTGAAACCAAGCGCTTCCTTATATCAGGAATATGAATAAGATTAAACAAAATTACAATCTTTCCTGAACTGAAACTAAGATCTACACAACCACGAACTTGCACCAGGGCTGTTGACTCATTTCCCATGTGAAGAATAGAACCATCATTCAGTGACTCGTAAGTCTTGAACCAGCGTCTATCTTTGCACACATGAACAGTTGCTCCAGAGTCAACCCACCACGCAACATCATCATCCTACACATAGTTAGATTCAGATACATATGTAACATAATAAATCTGAAAGAATTTATTAAACATATTCTGACCTTTAAGTGAGTTGGCAGAACCACCACTCCCTGAACCACTAGTGCCTGTACCATTGGCTTTACCACCAACCTTAACACCTTTGCAATCCCTTTTAATGCGACCAGTTTTGCCACATTTCCAACAAGTAGGTGTTGCCTTCTTGCTAGGGTCAGCCCTTGTGTTATCATGATGTTTACGTTTGCCCTTGTTGTCATTATACCTGGTGGAATTGTTATGTTCCACCATATTGACAACAGATGCACCAGTAGCATTGCTACTCTTTGGCTTGTCACTATCCTGCGCCATGAGGGATTCCTCAATATGTAGATGACTGCCCAACTGAAGAAGAGTCAGTTCTTCCTTCTTATATTTCAAGGTATACTTGAAATCTTTCCAAGAAGGAGGTAGTTTGTCAATGTTACAAGAGACTGAAATAGCCTCATCCATGTTCGTTTTATGTTGTGTAAATCTTCCAAGTATACCAAGAAGTTCATTGTATTGTTCCATAACAGCTCTTGAATAAGTCATTTTGTAATTTGTGTAATTACTTACAAGAAACTTCTTACTTGATGCATCCTCAGCCATATATTTGGCATCCAAGGAATCCTATAGTTCTTTGGAAGATTCAACATTCTGATAAATATCAAAGAGAGAATCAGACATACCATTGAGGATTAAACCTCTACAAATGTAATCATCATTCTCCCATTTGCTCCTCTTCCTCATTTGTTCCGCAGTAGCATCATCACCATCATCAGGAATAGGAGTGCTCAGAACATACACCACACTCATGCTTGAAAGCAAGAAGTGCATCTTCTTCTGCCATCTCCTGAAGTCCACCCCTTCAAACTTATCAAGCTTGGCAAAGTTTGAAGCCATATGTTTCATAGAAGCAGCAGCCATTGATTATCACAGAATAGTTTACTTTGATTGTTGGTTGTGGTTAGCCCAAAACAGGGTGAAGATAATCAATAGCCTAGCTAATTACCAGTGAATGGTTACTGGATATCACTTGGAATCGTGTTATCACTTTCCAAAGTAAACTATTCGACCCTATTGCCTGGGTATCACGAATGTCTACTTGGGATAAGACCAAATGTTTGTTATTGTTCTATGTATATCTCTTTAATGCTTGATTTGATTTCCTATATATAGGAAAGTACTCACGGCTAGTCAAATGGAATTATGAGGATTAATCGGCCCATTAATCACCTCATAATTATCTCCATTATAGCAAAAATATTGGTTACATGACCAATTAAACGTGGTCATAAGTGCAGTTTTAACTGCCACTTGAATAGGTCAAAGTAGTTACATACTTATACCAGCAGTACTAACTCAGTAGTAGTAACTCAGTACCAGTAGTACTAACTCAGCAGTACTAACAAAGTACTAGCAGTATTAACTCTGCTCCAGCAGTACTAACTTAGTACTAGCAGTATTAACTCTGCTCTAGCAGTACTAACACAGTACTAGCAGTAGTAACTAAATGAATGATTAAACCTTCTGATGAGTTACTCCTAACCACTATTTGAGTCAGGGTAATCAGGGACCTGATTGGTGTACACTCCGTACCTCCTGACCCATTATCAGATGTGAACCGATCCCTCAAGTTCACTAAATTTTCAAACATATACATGTTGACTTTTTAAACATGATAATGAGAGCTTTTAACAAAAATCCATAAAAACTTTCTGCATGATAAAACAAAAGTGTTCCAGAAAATAACTTCGGAACATATTTACTTGTGGACACGTCGGGAAATTATTATTTACTAGGGTTAATATTACTAGAAAGCATTGTTGCGAATATTATTTTGTTGCGAATTATTTTGCTAGAAACCTATTGTTCTTAATTTCACATTTGCTTTGCATATATGGCGCTAATGTGTGAGAATGGTTGAGTGGAATTTCAATTTTCACACTAGAGAAGTCAACAGTATGTGTTCAATGTCTTCTAGAAAACGTCGTCACATGTCAACCTTTTAGAAATTAACATTTAATCTCACTTTATAGGGAAGCGAATCAAAACAACCAAATTAACAAAACAAAATAATAATCTAAACATTGAAAAAAATATGCTGTGTTTGGGAGAGGTTTTTAGGGTGCTTATGGGGCTTTTTTTCCCTTGGAAGGCAGTATCTACATATGTCATATATATGTTGTGTTTGGGAGAGGCTTTTAGGGTGCTTATGGGTCTTAAACTTTTAAAATAAGCCGATTTATAAAATAAGTCTTATTTGTCACATGGGTTTATGGAGGCTTATAAGTCATATGTAACACCCCGACCCGACAAGGGTAAAGATGTCACAATGATGGTTTCATATCAGAACAAACACAAGCATAAGACATAAATAATACAATAGAATTTCAAGGGTTACAAAGGAAAATCTGAAACTACAAGGTTACAATACAATAATTTCTAAGTCTAATTATAATTGCTTCTAATCATCTTCAATAGCTAGTAATGTCTTCTAAATCCAAGGTATTCTCCACTCATACCCAGCTTCCAAACTAAAACCTGCCGCAGGAAAAGAAATGCGGCTGAGCTACGAAAGCTCAGTGAACAGATATAACGATAACAAAGCAGTAATAGGAAATTATGTAAAGTAAATGAAGTACGATCAATAAGAGTTAAGGCATAAGTAAAGGACAAGAGTAAAGAAAAAGGTTAGGAACAGTAATCCTCCACGAGCCAAGTCAAATCAAGTAAACAAGTATACATGTATACGGAGGGGTGACCTCGGTATACCAAGTATAATATGAGGGGATACCTCCAAGGGGTTGGAGTCATGAGCTTCCAAGAGGTGAAAGACGTGTATCGCACACACCCATCAGTCACCTAATATAACAAGTAATATAATCAAACAAGTCAAGTCAAGTCAAATCTAGGATGCATCCATACACCCCAGTAGGCCACAATGTCTTCCTCTACGTAACAAGTCAAATCAAGTCAGGGACGGGATAGGACATCACTCTCCTACCCTAGAGTCAAGTCATCGGTGCATCAATGACAAGGACATGAAACCCTCATGCCTAGTAGTGGCTCGTAGTCTCAAACCATGGGTCAAGGGTCAAGTATCAAGTATCAAGTGGACCAAGTATCAAATATCAAGTGTCAAGTATCAAGTGGACCAAATATCAAGTATCAAATGTCAAGTATCAAGTATCAAGTGGTCCAAGTCAAATATCAAGTTTATGTCAAAGTCCAAGTCAAGGTTCAAGACAAGAGATCATAGCAAAGGTTTATAGCAAAGGTTCAATTCAAAAGTTCATTTAAAAGAAATCCTTTTAATAATGGTTTTATTAAAAATGATCTTTCAAAAAATAGTTTTCATAAAAATGGTCTTTTAAAAAGGTTTTCATAAAAATAGTCTTAAAAATAGTTTTCTTAAAACATTTTTATAAATAATTAAAAAGGTTTTCTTAATCCAGTTATAATATCAAGTGTATCAAGGTTCAAGTCAAGGTTTATGGCAAGGTTCATATCAAGGTTCATAGCAGGGTTCAAGGCAAGGTTCAAAACAAAAGATCAAGGCAAGGGTTCAAATCAAGGGTTCTAATCAAAGGTTCACAATACAAGGGGAACATAGCAATGGCTTAGGAAATCCTAAACGAATCAAGATAAGAAATCAAGAGAACGAAGGCACCTTACTGAAAAGGGCAGAATATCTGTACCTTATTAGCAAAACACAAGAATAGAAAGCTGACAAGGATCAAGTTACTCCTTCCTCGAACCTAAAGGAGTAGAAGACAGAATTACAAATGGTTTTTAGTTATCTTTCCATTTTAAGTAAGTTTCCATTTTTAGAAAGTTTCCTTATTTCGCAAGATTCAAATATTATAATTTAAGTTATGTCATTAAATAAGGAGTATTATGGAAATAGGGTTCATTTTAGCAAATTAAAATAGTTTAAGGTTAATTATGACAACTTCTCATATTTTAGGGTTTTAAATGTAAATATGTCAAAGATAAAGGTTTAAAGTATAATTTTACAAGTTATTCATTTTAATCCAATAATTTCCCAAAGTTACAATTCTAATCCTTCCATGTTAACAATTTTACAAGTTAAACCCTTTTATTTATTTAATTTACAATATAAACCTTATAGTTAATTAAGTTACATTCTAACCTTTACAATATTCATGTTTACACATTAAGCCCTTAATTACTCAAAATTACACATTAAACCCCTCACATAAATAGTTATACGAATTGACCTTCTATTTTCATAAATTACAAAACAAGTCCCTTATTTAATTAAATTATCAATTCGAATTTATTTAATTACATAACTTACTAATTAAACCTTTTAACTACAAAATTTACACATAGGACCCCTATATTATATTTTATTCGAATTATTTTTGGTCCAATACATGTTACAAAAATATCCCATAAGTTTAATAAATTACAAAACAACCTCTTTAGTTTTTAATTAGAATTCGGTAAACATAAACACTACACAAACCCTAACCTAATTCCACCAATCATTACCAATCATTAAATATACCTTAAAGTGCATTAATTACTCAGATTCTTCAATAAAAACCCTAACCCTAAAGTGTTTGATTTTTATTTTATTTAAAAACCCTATTTTCCTTTAAATACGATTTATACAATAATTAACCAAGGGTGTTTTAGGCTTCTAAAAATTTAAGTAGCATTTTTTTGAGTGTTATTAGACATGTAATAGATCATATAAAATTATGTACATGTTACAGAAAAATCGCATAGTTGCTCTAGATTTATTTTACGTTTTTAGGGCTTAGTGATTCAAAAATTCTCATACGATTAAACAAGCATGTATGGGTTGTTAAATCTATTTTATACAGATTATATATGATGTAAATATGTCCAGAAAAATACTAGAATGTTTTTAGAAAAAGTCGAATGAGCTAGGGAATTATTTACCTCTCGGCTGAAAGTATTCGAAAAATTAAATCAAAAACTCTTGAACCAAGCTTTCTAAAATCGAACCCCTATTTTTCTAAGCTTCTTTGGACTCAGTATCACCCACGAAAATTGCTAGACCAACTCCAAGAATTATGTAGGTGTCGAATGGAATTTTTGTTTGGTGTTTAGAATCGATTTAGGGTTTTCTAAATTAAGGGATATATATATAAATTATATAATGCCGTATATTTATTCTAGGAGGGGGAAAACTTCTGGACCAAGATATCATGATAAGGTAAAAATTGTGTTTCCTATTTATCTCTTATTATTTTGAATTTATCTTGTATTTATTTTAATTTTAATTTCCGAAAATAATATATAATATATAGAAAAATATAATTCGGCCTAAATACTTATATATAAATATTACAATTATTTTTATGTCATGTGAAATGTTAAAATATTCATGTAAAAATTATTTTACTTCTTATGATATTAATTTCCAAGCGTTTGGGGTTAATTTGGCGTTTTTAATTAATTAATAAATGAATTTTTAGGTTTCAAGGGCAATTTGGTAATTTTGCATATTTTGAAATTTCAGGTATTACATCATAAGCCTCCATAAGCTTAAGCCCATTGAAAGGGGTTTATGAGGGCTTATAGTTAGTTAAATTACTTAAATACCTTTCAAAATATAATGGATTATCACACAAAAGCTCAAAATATATCTCAATCTAATTTGATATATTTTTATGCGATTTTACATTAATGAGCTTCAGTTCTAATTAATTTTTCAAACACCTTTATAAAAATATAAGCTCCACCATTGCGACAAATATACCATAATACTAATGAAGTGTTGAAATCATAACCACTCTGTGGTAGGAACTGCAGTACCAAAATTATAAGGGATCGCATGTCCAAAAAGTTTGAATATAATATAAAGATAAAATGAAGAAAAATTTATAATTTCATAAAAGAGTGAGTTTAATAAAAAGTTATTTTGTATTATTTTTTTTCACTTATTAATAAATTAACTAAACAACTACAAGGGCATTTAAGTTATATCATTTCTGAACATTTAAAATTATGAAGCGAAATTTTATCGGGGTCTTGTGACACCTTTAACATTCACGTTTTGCCACGTGTGCTCGCATATCCGTTAAAAGAAATATCATTTGCCATCCAACTTATTTATATAGGGTGCGTTTGGCGCTCAACTTTTAGGAGCATTTAGGAACATTAAGCGTTGTAATTTTTAATGCTCGTTTGACAGGCAGTAAATAACTTTATCTTCTTCTTCTTTTTTTCCTTCAAAAATGATTATTTTTCAACGCTCCATGAGTAGCATTTAGGAGCGTTGTGTATTTAGAAGACATTTTATGTTGGAATGTGTGAGTTGGATTAGCATAATACGACTAAAGGTGTGTGAGCCTATTGGGGGCACACACATTAAACATTAGAATACGTTTCACGTAAAGCTCAAAAGTGACCCGTTTGGACACGAAATGAACTAGACATAATATTTGCTTGTCCTAAACCTTATGGCCAATCATAGAAGGATCTCGAAAGGGCATTAATCTATCTAGATTCATTATGAAGTGATAAGGGATGAAAATGAGAAGTGTGATAAGGTTACAAGTGTTTGAGATAAGACTTAAAGTTCACTTTGAAACTTATCTTTAGCTAGGGTTAAGAGGGTATATTAACACCTTCATACCCAGCTCCTTATTCATGAAATACATAGAAACTCTCTTCTAATCTCAGCCGATTATACCAAGCCTTCTCTAAGGTTCTTGTTTAATCGGTTTTCACTTTATAAAACTATTACTTGCATTCTTGATCCAAGGTGTGTTAAATAGGTATTGATTGATCATATTGCTTCTTTAGAAGTATTAGGATTCGTGTTTCATTAGTTCCAGCAGTCATAGTTCGAAGAAGAAGCCGAAGCTCCTTTTTCTGTGCGTTCTCGGACAGAAGAGGAAAACAGATCGGACAACGCACAAATTGGATCTTGGGTGGCTTTAGGATCTCGGATAACACTGTTTTTTGAGCAGTTTTGGTTTTGATCAGGTTTTGGGCTTCGACACTTGGTGTTTGGTTTTACGTGGAATACGGCTAGCACTCCGGGCGTATTTGTTTGAAGTGTTTGTGTGAGCCCTCGTAGAGGTGATTGTTTTAATCACTTGTTTCATTTGCCGGTGTCTACGAGGGTTAGTTTTTCTCGTACCCTTTTATTTACTCTTTATGTTTATTTGTGTGTTAATCATAATTGCCAAACTAGATCCACATCCACTGCGTACTCGTAGCGTTAATGGTTAACATGTTTGTTAAATCCCAACAGTGGCATCACGAGTCAACTCGTTTGGTGTTTTATGGCTTACACACTAATTAAACACGCTAAGGGCTGCATGAAATTTAGTTTTTATTTGTTTTATTGATTCATATTGCAACTATATGCAATACTTGTCATAATTTAAATAAATAAATATCTAGAAGCAAATGAATAATTACTTGTTAATAAGGCGGATAGATTAATAAATTAAAGGTTAATTAAGATTGCCATGATTATTCTATTTGTTATTCCGGCCATAAGACCTACGCAATCATTTATTTTTTATGCATGTGGCAATCTAGGGTACTTAATGAAAACTAGTGAGGGTCTTATGGTTCTCCATTTGGGGAAGACTCGCTAGAGGACTCGGATCTATGTGTTTACTTGTTAATGTCATGTTTTAGTATTATGTTCTTTTATGATTTTTTGCTTTTAGCCTACATGTTTACACGCCTAATGACCGGATCTAAACACACTCCTTGTGTTGAAGATACTTTGAGTATATGCTAAGTAGCACGCGGAACTTACTACAAAGCACTTAGAAGATTATGTGTATGGTGATGTATATGATTGTATGAATGTAACAGTGAAAGTACGAACACAATGTTTAACCAAACAAATAGCTTCAATATTGTAACACCCCCAAAAATGTGGCATAGCGGAAGCGTTTGGGTCTTGGGGTGCTACAAAATCAATATACAGCGTAGAGTGATATAGAACAATACCATAATTTAAATTTAAAGAAACAGTACATTAATACAACATCGTTTTAGCCAACAACGGCATTTGAAACATAAAGGTTTGTTTCCAAAAGATAACACTTTTATTTCCTCCAACTAAACATGACAGATGAAGACTCCTTAGTGCTAATGTCTTCATAAAATACACTTACTGACGATCACCTGAAATGCATGAGAAAAACAGGTCAACTATGAAAATAGTTGGTGAGTATACACGTTTCGTTCAAAAGAAGTCCAAGGTTTTTAAGAAAAGTCCAAATGGTGATGGTAGCGTCAAACATACATGTTTATCAGGTTCACAATAAAAATGCCATGTACATAATAAATAAAGACTGCTCCGAACAAGGGAGACTTTAGACTGCTCCGAACATGGGAGACTTTATACTGCTCCGAACATGGGAGACTTTATGCCACTCCACCACCTAGGCGAGAATTACTGTCACTCACCGACATGGCGAGAATTATTATCAAGGTTGCTCTGAACAAGGGAGACTTTGCATTTAGTATGTACGGCACATAAAGTTCAAAACAAGTCATAATCTCAAAATAATGTCTTAAGGTTCAAAGTCAATTTCAAAGAGTTCAGATAAAATAAAAGTCATAAGTTCAAATAAGAATTTAAGTCATGCATTCCACCCCAAATAAGTAAGCGGTAAAAAAGGGGCTGTGAATACTCACCTCCAATAGTCTGAACAGTGAACGCTGTGCACGACACCAACACGCAACCTAGATTAAATAATCATGTCTTAGTTCAAGTATTAAATTTCTAGTTCTTTCACATTTAAATTCAATATTTTAGTACGTCTATGTTGATTCTAAAAGTATAACTTAATATATGTGACGTTCATTTAGTTTACAAGTATAAGTGTTTTCGGCTATTTAGAGTTGACGACAGGTTTTATGTTTCAACAACTCCACAAACTCCCACAACACAATTCCTATTACTAACTTCAATCTACATTTTTTTGCTCTAATAACACTCGACAAACCCACTGTTTCTCCTAATGATACTCGACAACCCATCAACCTCTTACAAGACCATATCACTACAAATGTTCTATCTGCTATTGCGCCTACATTTTGACAGCATTTCCCAAGGGTTCAATACCTCCTAACCATATAACTACATCACTAAGAATCAACCCTTGACTCTTAAAAGTCAAATCCCATATTCGACCTATTTTATTTAACTAACTCTCTTTTCTTACAATCTATTCGAACAAAACTACTCATAATATTGCTTAATTTATTCATTCGTACTTAGAAATCTAATCATAAATGGGTCTAAAAATATATGAATTCAAGTGAAATCTAAACCTTACAAGGATCCTTGAGTGATGAAGGTCTTGAACTAAACTCTAATCCGAATGATTCCACTGCTCCAAACCGATGACCCAACACTCCAATCGGGTCACAATCACTACCTCACTTAATCTTTCTTGAGTAATCTCAGATTCTTGTGGTATTTAGAGTGAGTTGTGATCCGATGACTCTTGGAGGTGCGGCTTTAATAGCGATTTCTGGAGAGTAGTTCCAGTAGACTTTCGATTTGGGGGCAATAACACTCCCTTTCTTGTGTTATCTCTTTTTCTATGGGTATTCATCCTAGGTCGATCCGTGATTCCTATGCGGACAAAGGATTGTTGGTCAATGGTTTCTGGCTTTAATCGATCTGGTGATGGGGAGGATTCGGTGGTTTGGGGAAGAGAGAAAGAAAGCCAGTAAAGATGATAGGGATGTTTTTGGGTATTTGTGTGAGTGGAGGAGTAGTATTAGTTTTAAGTATGTATGAGTTGTATTAATTTAAGTATTTGGTGTAGTATAGTATTTTATACCCGCGTTCCGTCAACTGAGTCAAACTTGGTTCGGTCTTAAACCGTTTCTAATCTCAAAAGTGTATATTATTAGGGTCGTCAAATATTATTTAAGATTATCTCCAAGTCCTTAATTATTTTATAATGTTTCATTAATTTTTTCTGTTCCTGGTCTGCGTGCGGTGTCAGTCTGTGCAAAAGTGAGATAACCTATCACATTATCATTAAAATAATAGCCTGAAATTTATGGGTTGTTATAAATATTACTACGAGTGATCTTCACTTATCACTAGGGTTTAACAACCTTGAAGCTTTCGTTTGACTTAGAGATATATCAAAACCCTAACCAAGGATCTCCTTTTATAATGCAAGAAGTCCTTTACAAGTAAAACCAATATACGTATCAAACTATAATAATAAGATATACACAATATCTATTCTATATATATCTTCACACGTCTTTCATCTTTTGTCTTCAGCTTATAACCAGTACTAACCATCTGTGCTAACAGTACTAACTGACTTAGTACTGTTGGTGTAATCTTCAGAAGTTGTAACTTCATGCTTGACAGTACTAACTATATGCTTGGCAGTACTAACTATTGGTTTAATTCCTAATAATCCTCCCCTAAACTTATAATTTCTGTGCAAATCATTAAGTTTTTCGAATTAAACTCCAATATAGATGATGGGGGAATTCTTTCAAACACTTATCTTCAATCTTGAATCACTTCAGAATTTGTCTTCACTTTTAAACTTTGAAGAAACTATAACAGCAAACACTCCAGCAATTAACTTCAATAATCTTTGAATTTTGAACTGATATCCTCCCCTGAGTTACATAATCATCTTAAATCAACTGACAAACTTGAATTCCTCCCCTGTTTGGAAGAATTTTCACCATCACTTGAACTTGAACATTTGATGCTTGAGCTCAGCCTCCAATATGACAATTTGTACAAGTTTCCATCAATTCCGTTTAGTTTCAAAGCTGCTCTCATCACTTCCAAATGTGTTACCTTCTGAGAGAGGTGAATCATAGAGCATAAAAACATTTCAAAGCTAGTTTGAACTATCAGTACAAACTATTTAGTAAAAATTTTCCAGAGCAGTATAAACTCAATGTGGACTTGAAAACATTTTTGTCCACTTATAGTTTTTAGCAAACTATCAGCTATCAACGGATTTGATGTGTCTTTACCAATAGCCGTTTGCTTTGGACTAGCCAACTCTTCACTGTGAGATATGGTGAGTTGATAACCATATAGTTTTTGGTAAACTATCAACCATAAACTGATTTGATTAGTATTTACCAGAAACCGTTTGCTCTGGACTAGTTGGTTCCTGATGTGGGTTAGACATGGTGAACCAATTACCATTTGTTGTGTGCTAAGAGTACACACTTTAAATTCCAAAGCACCATACTTTCCAAATTTAAATCACTTAATTCACTTACTCCAAACCGTTTGCTCTGGACTAGTTGGTTCCTGATTGGCATCTTTTCTGCAATCAGCTACAACCACCAGGAATTCTTGCATATGACAGTTAGCAATAAAACAACCGGTACTTACAGGTTCGGACTTCGAGATTGTTAACAGCATAGTGTGAAAACTCTCTCTAATCCTTACCAAGGCCGTTCCTAAATCGGAAACCCACAGAGGGCTTACAAGATCTACCATGGTAAATCAACGATTAGGTGAGTCGCTGGAGTTCACTCCACGACTGTAGACCGTTTGAAACCGCCGTGACCACTAAGCTTAATCCACAAGGAATTACCGAAGTGACCTGCTTTCAGGGCTATTTGATGTTGACCTTGGCAAGAATTTCCATTCAATCACTGAGAATTACATTTGTAAATTCCCTCATAAATGTTCTGGCAGATTGCTAAGATCTGCGTAGGACTCATAAGTTTACAACTGGTGTCCTTAATGTTGAACAACCAGTGTAGAAGTAACACGTGTTCCTATGAGATCTTATGATGCATCTCGTAGCTCTAGACTCAATAAGTGCATTTTTGGTAGTCGGAGACTGGAGCGGTGTCTCCTGTTTCAATATTAACATAACTCATAATGAGCGGTCGATAGATTATGCAGGGTTCCCCGTGAGAATGAAACAAGTCCTTTTAAGAGAACTTGAGTGGCTTAAAAGGTTTAGTGCAGTGCGTCACTGGGTCCATGACGTCTTGTCTTCAATACCGGCGTCACCTTAGTAACAACCAGTAGCATATGAATTGAACCCGGTTTCTGCCCTAAGGTTGAATAATTTGGAGGGCTATTTCTTTTGGGGTATTCCTTAAAAAAAGTACGCAACTATACGTAAAAATTGGTTTGACGTAGTGAACTAAAATTTTTCCCAAAATTTCACCTAAACTCCTCAAAACACCCTAAAAAACGCATTACTTGACCTTGGCAGCCGGTTGCCAGTTTTTTTAATCAAAGATAGCCATGTGTACCACTTTACCCTTTTCCCTACAAACCCAAAAACCCACCTCACAAATCAAAACAACACTTTCTGAATCCACAGTGAAGATCAAACCCACACGGTCACAATATCCAAAGCAGCACACACAAACCCAACAACCATCTCCATCAATAATCCAAACCAGTGAAGATCAAGAACAATCCGGTCAAAACAACCAATAAAAAAACCATCTCCATCAACAGATCGAAAACAATCGATCAAAAAACCATCCCCATCAACAACAGTGATGAAAGGCCAACGAACGCTGTAGAGTTGTTGCTAGTGTTTGATCTGTTGTTGGGTTTTGTGGAAACTAAAACGGGAATGTTCCAAGAGAAGGGTTGACTTCTAATAGTCAACTTAGTTGTTTTAGATTTGAGAGTTTTTTAGTGTGGCTAGTAATGAAGAGGATGGCAGTCATGAGGTATGCTTATAAATCTTTAAATGCAAAGTCGCAGCTGTTAAATGTGGCTAGTAACCATTGTTTGGTCTTGTTGATTAATGTGGGCTTTTTGTTTGTGATTTTGTAGGAGGAAGATGATGAATAAAGTGGGATCTTCATTGAGTGTTGCAGAATAAATCTGCTTGAACCAACACAATCATGACCACTGTCGACTTCAAGTTTCTTGATGGTCATTTTGGTTAAGTATTTGATTTATGGGTTCTTGAAATTGGTTGATCTAAGCTTTGGGCTCTTAATAATTTTAAGATTCGAGTGTTTGATTTTAGATGTAGATTTTGATTATTCATACATTTGGGTTTGATTTTCATGAAATCAAATTCATATTAATGTGTTTAGATATGGTTATAAGCATCCAATCTGATGATTTCTTATGTATGCTCTTTAGAAAAAGATGTTATAAGATTTATGTGATGTTATGTTCATATTATGTGATGTTATGTTCTTTGTGATGTTATCAGATGTTACCAAATTCATATTATGTTCTTTGTGAATCAAATGAAATCTTAGAGAAGATGGTTTTCAGAGCAGATTCTATTGAATGTGATTAAAAAAAGAGATAGAAAAGGGTAAAGATGGAAAGTAAAAAAAAAAAGAAGCAAAAAACCTGCTGAGGTGGACGAAACCGGCTGTGTAGGTCAAATAGTGCATTTTTGAGGGTGTTTTGAGGAGTTTAGGTGAAATTTTGGGAAAAATTTTAGTTCACTACGTCAAACCGGTTTTTACGTATAGTTGCGTACTTTTTTTTTAAGGAATACCCCATTTCTTTTCACCCTTTCACATTACTTTTCTTTTTAATTCTTCAACCCCTTCTTTCTCCTTTCTCATATTACACCTTTTTCATAATCATACATAAGGACTTTCTAATACTAACTATTTGGTATTGTCCTTGGGTAGATCCCTCCGGCTCTGGCGGATCATAGGACGGTTTTCCTAACCTTAGCCACCTTATAACTTCATGACTATCCTATGTTGCCGTCAACCAAATCCTTGAAAAATCTCTCAAAGTTTTCATGATTATGAAACACATTTTGCTAACACTTTGAGAGTTTTATATTTTTCAAATTCTCCCCCTTAACATGTACTCAGATGATTTTATTATAAATTTGCACATGTTGGGTGGAGTTCGCACTTTTTTTTAATTGATCCACTTTCAGTGAACATGACCGATTCGAGACACACTTACATCACTAGTTAGACTAGCTTGAAATTATTACCCGACCTGGTCAAGTCCACAAAAAGTTTCTTGAAATGATACACTCTACTCAGACACATCCTTTTCGAGACACGCTTACATCACTGGTTAGACCAGCTTGAAATTATTACCCGGCCAGGATATGTCCTTTCGATTAATGACAGTTTTTTGTTTCATCAATTCATTCGTGACGTCTGAGTCGTGCTCACATGAGATGCCACATCCATTTTCATCCATTCGCTCCCCCTCAATATGTGCATCGATATACGAAAGAGTTTAGCACATATGGGAGAGCCTACACTTGAGTCCAAAACATCACATTTTTAACACATTTTGCATTTAAATCACATTCTCTCCCCAGATCAAAAATTTCAAACCATTTGAGATTTGTGATCCCAATTGATTTAAATATGTTTAGAAAATTTGGGAGAAAATGTGGTCAGGTTTTAATATATATTCTGACTATGAAGCATACTATGCTCCCCCTTAAACCACGAGAGAGTGTCACTGCTGATGTTGCACAATGCTTAAAAAAGGTGTCAAAAATTTGAACAAATACTCTCTCCCTCAATTAATGACCTGTATTCTATTTAAAGAGTTGTGGTCATTCAATTGAGCGACAAGTATTTGTGAAAATTTAAGTCCAGTTACCACCTTGTGAAACACCAAAACTCTCCTGAAGAATCATAGAAGATAAAGAGTTTGGGTTGTAAAGAAGACTTCTCTTCTTATACAAGAAATGATGCACTGAATCGTACATCAAATCGAAGAAACATGGATATAAAGTAATCCATGCCCAGGTGAACATCACCCAGTTGGAGGAACAGCTGCCTTTTTGGCGACATGCTTTCCCCATAGTAACACACGGGTTGCAATCTGAAGTAACTGCAAGCCGATTGGACATGTTTTAACCAGTAACTATAACTTTTGCTCGAGCTTCATTTAAAGACCCGTGTCATTATTGAATGACATTTTTAGGACTGTAAATGTTATCGATAAACAAAAGACATGCCTAGAAGAACTATTTTTGGTATTTTTGTGTTTTTTTTATTTTTATGGTTTTTATAGGTTTTATATTTTTCTATTTTCTTTTTTTGGTTTAAAATATATACAGATATATACGAGGATATATGATACAAATCCTTTACTCCTCCTTTTCTTCTTGAAGACACTTGAGTGTTTCAGGAGACAAACTCTTCATGCCAAGCCGCGGGAGAATAAATTGGAACCGTTCTCTCGGAAGTGCCTTAGTGAAGATATCAGCCAACTGAAACTCCGTCCTCACGAAGTAGAGTTCAACTATCCCTTTCTCAACCTGTTCCCTTATGAAGTGATGCCTGATGTCGATGTGCTTTGAACGGGAATGTTGGACATTGTTGCAACAAAGAGCGATTGCACTTTTGTTATCACAATACGGAGGAATCTTGTTGTATGCAAAACCACAGTCTCATAGTTGTGATCGCATCCAAAGAATTTGAGCATAGCAAGCGGACATGGCAATGTATTCAGCCTATGTGGATGATATTGAAGTACTCATTTGCCTTTTTGAAGACCAGCTAACCAACTTTTCCCCAAGAAACTGAGCACCACCCGAAGTACTTTGACGAGTATCTTCACACCCCGCATGATCCGCATCTGCATAAGCTGTGAGTTCCATTGCAGTGTCCTTAGGATACCAGAGACCCATTTGAACAGTCCCTTGAAGGTATCGAAAGACCCGCTTTACTACTTCTAGATGCTTCTTTGTAGGCTTGGACTGGTATCGAGCACACATGCATACAGCAAACAATAAATCTGGCCTACTAGCAGTGAGATACATTAGAGATCCGATCATGCTTCGAAACTTTGTTTGATCAACCGGGATCCCAGAGAGATCTTCATCCAACTTTGATCTCTCAATCATAGGGGTGTCAACTGCATCACTTAAGCCAAATCCAAATTTCTTCAATATTTCATTTGCATATTTGGATTGATTGATAAAGATGCCTCCGGGACTTTGAGAGATTTGTAAACCCAAGAAGAACGACATTTATCCCATCATAGACATTTGGAACTTAGAACTCATCTCGTTAGAAAACCTATCACATTCCTTAGAATCGGAAGAGGCAAAGATGATGTCATCTACGTAGATCTGAACAAGAAGTAGATGTTTGCCCGATTTCCTAGTGAATAGTGTAGGATCAACAACACCTTTGGAAAAACCATTACCCAGAAGAAACTTTGATATAGTATCATACCACGCCCTGGGTGCTTGCTTTAGCCCATATAGAGCCTTCTTCAAATGGTAGACGTAAGTAGGATGATCAGGATCCACAAAACCTTCTGGTTGACTGACATAGACTTCTTCCTTCAGATCACCGTTTAGAAATGTTTTCTTTACATCCATTTGGTAAACAATCATATTCTGACTGGCAGCATTAGCTAGAAAGATTCTGATGGATTCAATTCTAGCAACCGGAGCAAATGATTCTTCAAAGTCTATGCCCTCTTCTTGTTGATACCCCTTTGCAACAAGCCGTGCCTTATTCTTTAAAACATCACTGTGCTCATCGAGTTTCACTTTAAAGATCCACTTTAGAGCGATAACCATTGCACACTCTGGAGAAGGCACTAATTCCCAAACTTCAAGTCGATCAAACTCATGAATTTCATCTTGCATAGCAGTAAACCAACTATCTTTAGACATGGCTTCTTTGACATCTTTTGGCTCTACTTTAGAGAGTACGGAATTAAAGAAGCACCACAGTGCATCGGTGGCAAGTTGCTTTCGAGTGGATACTGGACGAGACGGATTACCAATGATGTTGTCAATTGGATGATCATTGGTCCATTTTCTGAGATGATCATGTGGTTGAGGGTTTTGAACTGATGTTGCGGTGTTGTGATCTCCTGAAGATGTATCAGTGGAAGACTTAGGAGCAAATACATTTTCAAATGGAACATCATCAACAGGAGCAAAAGGATTCACGTCAAAAGAATTATCTTCTGTAGAACTTTGCTGTACCGAAGAAGACTGAATATTTGATGATGAGGGTGATTGACTGGCAGATGGTGCATCTTGACTAATTGAGACAGACACAGATGGACCTTCTGAGTTAGGTGGAACTTGAGCATCAGCAACTGGAGGTACAGGTGGAGCTTCCGTTGTAGCAATACCCGTTGGTGGCTCAAAGTATTCGTCAAACATCGAATCAAATAACTTCTTTGACTCATCACTGGTGGGAGGTACATAAGGAACTGCAGGTGTGGGATTCTGTACAAGACCTGAACTAATTGGTCCAGGTGTTAATAGATTAGGTGTGGGTCCAGAACTGGTTTGTCCAGGAGCCGTTTGCTCAGTCAGCTCATCGAATGTCAAGTGAATAGATTCCATGATTTGTCGGGTTCTTTTGTTGTAGATTCTATATCCCTTGCGATCTGGTGCATACCCAACGAAGAAACCTACGTCTGCTTTAGCCTTTAGCTTTCCCAAGTCTTGACCGTCATTTGTCGGATAGCACAAAGCACCGAACACTCGAAGAAAGTAAAGATCTGGTTTCTTGCCATGTATCAGCTCGTAGGGAGTTTTATTTTGAAGAGTATGTATCAAGGAACGATTTTGGGTGTAACACGCAGTAGCAATTGCTTCTGCCCAAAGAAACATCGAAGCCTTAGAATATATTAGCATAGTTCTTGCAGCTTCCACTAGGGTACGATTTTGTCTTTTAACAACGCCGTTCTGCTGAAGAGTGCGTGCAACACTCTTATGATGAGTTATGCCAATACTTTCATAAAATTGACTGAGTTGTTGGTTAACAAACTCAGTTCCATTGTCCGTCTGGATGATTCTGATAGTTTTGTTCAGCCTTACTTGTAACTGCTTGATTAGTTTGATGATAACCTCTGGAGTTTCATCCTTGGTTCTCAAAAACTTTACCCATGTATACCGAGAGTAGTCGTCGACCACCACAAGAACATATTTCTTTCCATTGATACTCTGCACTCTCATTGGTCCATATAGATCCATGTGAAGGGTGTGAAGAACTTCCATGATGGTATTGATGGTTTTGGGTTTGTGAGTATGTTTCTTGCTTTTGCCTAATTGACATGCAGAACAAAGATGATCTTTCTCAAACTTTAGTCTGGGCATGCCTCGTACAAGATCCTTGCGAGACAAGTCATTTATGGTGCCGAAGTTCAAGTGGTTTAAACGACGGTGCCAAAGCCAGGATTTACTCTTTGAGGCCTTTGAAAGCAAGCAAATAGGATAGGACCTCATCATTTCTTCAATAGAGATGGTGTATAAATTGGTGCCATGACTGCCTTTAAGAAGATCAACACCATCCAACTCTCTGACGAAACAAGTGTGTTTTCTGAAAGCAACTTCAAGATCGGAGTCACAAAATTGACCAACAGAAAACAAGTTATGCCCTAGTCCTTCCACATAGTATACCCGGGAAATTACACTGTCGCCAAACACATAATCTCCGTAACCCATAATTGTCCCAAAATGGTCGTTCCCAAATCTAACTGTCCCGATAAACTTTTTCACGAAATTCTTAAGCCGTGAGCGATCCCCAGTCATATGTTTTGAGCAGCCTGAGTCCAAATACCAAAGGACGATTTGTACGACCTGCATTTGAAAACAGACAACGATGGATAACTGAAAAATGTGGATCCCCACGTACAGCTGGGGTCCGTTTGGTTAGCACACACAAATTCTGGAACTACAGGTTTCACGGATGCTACTGTATTTACAGTGGAAACTACACTAGAAGAAGCAATTGACCTAGTAGCAGGGCATTGTGTCACTAAAGGCAACATTCGAAAAGTTGGTTTCCATTCCTTAACCTTCACTACTTTATGGTTATTCAATTTAGTTAAGGGGCACTGATCTCCTATAGTGAAGCTTCCTTTCCAAACTTTCTTACTTGTTTCAGTTTTCCTAACATTCTTAACATGGGGTTGTACAGGAGACATCAAAAATGACACAACACAATCATCATGATTAGCAGAAATTAAACATTCGTTACATGTTTTACAGACAGCATTAGAATTCGAATTAATTATAGTACTTTTGATACTAGAATCAACACGATTCATTCTATTCATTGCAAACTTATTGTTCCTAAGTTGGGCTTCTACTTTCTTCTCGTGACCACTCTTAGCCGGCGCAGTCCTATCTTTCCTTGCATTGCCTCTAGGCTTTGACCCGCTAGCTTTGGTGTCACATTTTACTCCTGTAGAAGTAATGATGGGAACATTAGTTTGTTTTACTTTCATTTGCTTTCCTGACTTTGATGTGCTGGGTTCTGATGTTCTCAGTGGTAGATCAAAGGTTACGTGCTTGTTTTTAGTCATAGATGATGATGCAACAAATCTATCTCTTTTGTTATCTGTAATACCTGAAATTCAGATGATCTATAAAAGACCAAATTACCCCTGAAACCATAAAACCTAAATAAATAACTTATAAAATTCTGAAACAATTCCAAACTTCTGAAAACGATCTACATATCAAGTAAATTAATTTATGGGACAAAATTATATTAATTTGAATGTCAAGAAAATTACAAATTCACATATACATTAATGTATAATCCGAAAATAATTAAATAAATTATATATATTTATAAAACCAAATTAAATTAGGATAAATACAAACTAAATTAAGGAATTATATATAAAATCAAATTGTACTCTTGTGATAATATTTTAGGCCAAAATTCTTGATCCCATGCCCCTTCCTAGGTCGGTTTATATAGTATAAATACAAACAATATATTTTACAAAGCCCTATTTTGCCGAAAACCCTAAATCGCCCAAACTAAAATCGACCCACCCTCCATTCGATCTTCTGGACCTAAGCAAGCAATTTTTTGGAGTTCATTGAGGTGTAAGAGAGCTACGAAAAATAGGATTTGGGACATTGGAGCCTTGATTCGATCGTGGCACATTTGTTTGTTTGATTCCTTGCGTACGAGAGGTATAAATTCACACGACTAATTCTTACGTTCTAAAATTTATCTAGCATTTTTCTAATGATCCTTATGTCTAATATAACTCAGGAAAAATAAGAAACATGAATCATGCAAGCTTAATCATGCGTACGAAATTTAAAGAGATAAAACACACACAATTACCAAATATTGTCATACGATTTTATGGAGTGTAACCATAATTTTTACATGTTCTATGATGATAATATAAGCCTATAAAAATAACCATGTGATTTATAAAAGCTCAGAATAATTGATATTGAATTATGTTATAATCGGATTATGTGTAAAATAAGGGAAAAATAAGAAGAAACCCTAGAATGCATTAGGGTTAGGGTTTATGTGATTAGATCTGATGTAATTAATACTTCAATGATTGTGTCATAATGGTTTAATGATTAGATGAACTAGGGTTTGGTTTTGCAAAATAAAAGTCTATACGATTGGGTTTTTAAACTAGAAGGGTATGTTTTGCCAACTTTGAAACTTCTGGGATATTTTTGTAATGTCATATAAGTCAGTAAATAATGTCATTAATTGTATTTATTGTATTTATAAGGTACGATTTGTAATTAACTAAAATAGAGGGACTAAAAGTGTAAATTCTGGAAACTTGAAGTTATTCTGAGTAAATAATGTCATTAAGGGTGTAATGTGTAATTTTGAGTATTTATGGGCTTGATATGTAATTATAAATAAATTATGATTTAAATTGTAAGTTTTGCAAAGTTAAGGGACCAATTGTGTAATTAATGAATTCTGAGGGGTCTAATTCGTACTTTGTATTATTCTGAGGTTATGTTCTGTAACTTTATAAAATAAGGTACTTGTTTGGTAAATATGAATATTATAGGGATTAAAACATGAATCATGTAAATGTAGGGTTTGTTTTGTAAATTATATAACTAAGGGGTATAAACTGTAAATTGTGAAACTTAAGAGATTAAAGTGTCATTCTGAATGAAGTGTGTATTAAATCAGTAACTTAAAGTATTTTCATTTTAAACCTTTGAATCTAATGAATTTACAATTATAACCCTAAACTATGTATACTTGTCATAATTATCCTTAAACTTTTGTAACTTGATAAAATGTACCTTAATTCTATAATAATCTTGAAATAAGAACTTAACCTAATCTGTAATATTAATAACTTACTAAATCTGGAAAGTAACTAAAAATAGAAAGTTATTTAAAATGGAAAGATAACTGAGACCCCTTTGTAATTCTGTCCTCTACTCCTTTAGGTTCGAAGAGGGAGTGGTTTGATCCCTGTCAGTTTTACTACCCTTGGGTTCTTGCATTCAAATAAGGTACAAATATTCTGCCCTCTTTCAGTAAGGGTCTTTCATTTCCTTTTTCCTTCAGTTCTCATTTTCCTTATTAGGATCCCCTATACCATTGCTATGTTCCCTGCTGTTTGTGAACCTTTCATGTGATCTCTTGTTTGTGAACCTTTCATGTGATCTCTTATTTGTGAACCTTCCATGTGATCTTTTGTTTTGTGAACCTTCATGAACCTTGTGTTTGATCTTTTGTCCTGAACCCTGATCTGTGAACCTTGTTTTGAATCTTAATCTAATATACTTGTTATAAAACTAAATTGATTTTCGATATAAACCTTAATCTGTTAAATCCTTATTTAAACCTAATTGATCTTGAACCGTTCTTAAACTACATATGAAACGTTTTGAGAAAAGCTACTTTAAAATAAGTAATATCACTTTTAATGGAAGTTACTAAAAGTCTTGGAAGACCATTTCTATGAAAACTATTTTGTAAGATCAGTTGTTATGAAAACCATTTTTGAAGGATGGTCTTAAATGAATTTTAAATAGAAACCTTTGTAAATAAACTGTTGCTATGAAACTTTGATTATAAACCTTTGTTATACTCTTTGAACCATTTAATATAGTCCTCTTAATCTGAATTCAAACTTTGATATAAAACTAAATCTTATAAACCCTGATTTGAACTTTTGATATTTAATTCTGAACTGTTTAACATGAACCTTTTGCCATGTACCCTTAGGATATGACCTTTTGATTATTTTGATAGTACGTCTGCCCTTTGACCTACAGTTTGATGTCCGAGCCAATCACTAGGCATGAGGGTTTCATGTCCATGTCATTGACGCACCTCTGACATGACTCTAGGGCAGGAGAGTGATGACCTGTTCCGTCCCTTATTTATTATTTACTATGGCCATTATGATTATGATTATGATTATTGATTTGTCTGCGGGGGCGTATGGGTGCATCCTAGATTTGACCTGTTATCTGATTATTGTTATTGTTTAATTGTTATACTTATTTGGTGACTGATGGTGTGTGTGATACACGTCTTTCACTTTATCTGGGAACTGATCATTCCATTGATACATGAGGACACCCCTCATATTATCTGTTACTTGAGAGGCATCCCCTCTAGATTACTTATATGTTTACACTGTTATGATATTATCTGGGCTCGTGATAGATTTCTGTTTTCCTTATCTTATGAATTTCCTTATTACTTGTTCCCTTTTCTTTTCTTTAGTCTTATTTCTTATTTATTCCTGACATCTCATTCCTACACCCTGAGTTATCGGTATGACCTGTATTCCTGATTTCTTTTGTACTACTACCTATTATTGTTTTGTTACCGTTATATCTGTTCACTGAGCTCTCGTAGCTCAGCCGCATTTCTTTTCCTACGGCAGGTTTTAGTAGGAAGCTGGGAATGAGTGGAGAGTGTACTTTTGGGACTTAGAAGTGGATAGCATATGCTGGATTTAGAATTGAACCGAAGATAATATATTTTAGAAATAGTGTTTTGGTAGATCTCATTTGTAACCTTGTAGATTTAGTATTTTGTTTGTAATCCTTTGAGATTTTTGTATTACTGTAGATGTATGCTTTGTTTTGATCTGATAGGAATCCATGGTTGTGATATCTTTACCCTTGTCGGGTTGGGGTGTTACATTATCAATCTTAGGACCAGTGCCAATGACGTACTCTAAAAATTCCTGAGACCTTTTAGTGAGGAAGCAGGCATCCACAACTGCTTTATCAAGTGGTTTTTCTATCCTATCCTCCTCTACAATCTCACGAAGTGTATCCAGGCTATCTTTAAGGTGTTTGAGATAAATTTGATGGGCAAACCTATTGTTCCTAAGGGGAATTGGAATAGGCACAACATCAACATCATACTTTCTAACAACAGAAACCTTTGGAGCAACATTATCACAAGTGCCAATTGGCATTTTCCCTTTCACCTGAGTCTTAAGATTCTCAATTTCATTTAACAAAGAAGCAATCTTTTCATTGTGACTGTTTCGTGTGACTTTAATTGAGTCATATAACTCTTTGTAATGTTGTTTGATTTTTGAATTTTCAGCTCGAAAACACTCATTTTCATAGTGTAACTTATTGATAGTGTCCTGATAGTGAAAATTCTGAGAATCCAAAGACGATGGTTTATTGGTGCCAATTGCTTCACTCTTATTTGACTTTAATTGGGCAATTTGAGCCTTCAACTGTCGAATCGTGTTAGTGTGAGCTTGAATTTTTTCATCACGTTTACTCAATTCAAAATATGTATCAAATTCAGGAGCATCCAGAGATGTCTTGGCATTTGATATTTTACATTTTTCTTCTAAGTGTTGATATTTTAATTGTAAATTAAGATGATCAACTTCTAGTTTTGAAAAACGTTTGACCATGTTATCATGGTCATCATTTTGAATTTTCTCTTGCAGTTTCAAATTCTCCCCCTCAAGCTCAACAACACGATTCTGGGTAACATTCAATGCAATAGAATACTCATGAAATTGACAGGCAGTTAAAGCAGAATCAGTGGCAGTATAAAATATATCCTGTGCAATACATCTAGCAATCAAATTCTCGTTGGTGATGAGAATGTTCTTTCTCTCGATCTCACGGCTCTTAAGTTCTATCGCATTTTGAGCTACCTCATTTTCCATATCTTTAAACACTACTTTCATTTCATTTACTTCAGTTTTAAGGGTGTTTTGCATTCCTTCAAACTGTTCCTTGAGTAATTTAAGGAATGGAATGACCTCAGTTAAGTAACACATTTTTGTTTGTTCAAAACCCCTTTCCCCCTCAGTAATTCCGATTGGTGTTATTCTCTTCGTACATGTTTTATCAAAATCAGCAAATAGTTGACAAAGTACATATATGCTAATTAAGGTTTTACATTCTGTAGGAAGAGTCAAAGGAACCAAATGCCTAGGTGTATTGGGAGGATACACCGTCGCAGCTGCAATTTTCCTAAGGGATGGAGTTTTGGCTTCAAGCTCATCGGCCTTTCTCTTTTCTATATCTAAAGACCAAAATATTTGTTCAGGCGTTAACTTCTTTTGAGGTGCAAACACAGTCAATCGATTCTCCTCATAATAATCATGGGGTTTGACTATTATTCGATTGGCTATGCATTTGGGATCCTTCATTTTCTCATTCATTCTTTCTCTATTTCTCACTTCTATCTCATTACTCTCTTCTAAAGATGAAACATCAGGTGGGGCATGACTAGGCATAATCATCACATTGGAATCATATAAGGCAGGTTGGGCTACTTTAGCATTCCTCAGGAGAGCTAATTTAGGTTCACCTACATTACTTTCACTATGCTTATCACACAACTTTTTGTGCTTCTGAATCATTTGGGCAGTCTGTCTGGTTTGGTCTTGTGTGTATAACTTGTTTTCAAGCTTATTCTTTAAGGTTTTAAGTCTTGAGAAATCATTTAAGAGTTGTGTTTCTTTTTCCTTGAAATCTTTTTTTAGTGTATTTACGTGCTCTTGGGCCTCCTGTTTTTGTTTAACAGTCTGGTCCAGCTGTTTTTGCAAAGAAATCAACTCTTGTTTTAACGTTTCCTACCTTAAATTACGCTCAGTTATAAGTGTACGCATTTGACGATCCATTTTTTGCTCACGTTCAGTTAGTTCAAATTTAGCACGTTGTTCATAAATTGCCACCTGATCTTTATATACGTTTAGTCTAGTGGTCAAGGTGTCATCAGGGACAAACTCAGTGTTTTCATGCCACTCACAAGCATTATCTACCACACAAGCATTATCTACAACACAAGCAATATTTTCAACAGAAGATGCACCACCTTGTACATCAGACACGTTGTTGTGATTCACATATTGTTCATATGGAATAATATTACTATTTCCCATGTCAACAGTATCTGAATCAACCACATCTGTCTGTTGTACTTCGTTGGGAATCTTTTGTTTATCAACCACGTTATATGTGTCATAAAGCTTTAGTACCTCAGAAATCACAGATGCATTGGAGGGACCAGCTTGTTTAGGTGATGAGACTATAGAGGACATATTAGCCATGAAGATTGTTTGAGCAGTTGGTTCATCATCCACATTAGAGTCAAAAGCATCACAATCATCATCTTTGAAAATGTTGGGATCATTAAGTGCAAGGTCCTGAACTGGCTGCTCATCCACATCGACATCAAAAGTATTTCCCCCATCGCCAGTAAGAAACAACAATTCCTCTTCGTCCAACACAGCTCCATTCTCTTGAGCTTACATCAACAACATCTTGTCATTGAAATAGTCAGAGTTTTGTGGACGTTTTGGTTGATTACAGTTTCTTGCAATGTGTCCAAGTCCACCACAGTTATAACACTAGGGTTTCTTCCCCTGCCCCTGATTTGCATTCGCTACTCTGATCTGCGCATTACCTCAACCCATGTTCCTTTGATTCAAGTTCTGCCTCCCCTGAACATTCTGAACCACAATTCTTCCATCCTCCACAGTTGCCTGATTGCGTGGGTTTGATGAGGTTCTGAGTTGATTGTTAGTTTGAGGGAGTTTTGCTTTAAATTGTTGAACAAGTAAGGACACTTGATTGGTGAGGTTATCAATCATTTTGTCGGTGTGAGAGTAACCTGAGTCCAGTTGTGGATTCATGGTAGATGATGATGAATAGGGATGATGATAAGCATGCTTAGATGGAGATTGGCTGATTGGTTGAACATTTTCAACAAGTGCAAGTGGGTCACTTGGTGCTGTTGGATTGAGTTTTTCTCTCAACATACGATCATAAGTAGCATGTTTTTCATGTTGTTGCAGGTAGGCATACAACTATTCATAATTTGTATCCCTCAATCCCTAGTTGAGTTTTACTGCAGTAACAAATCTGTCTCATTCTGGTGTCATGTTGTTTACAAACTTTGAGTTGAGTTGGATGTTTGGCATTGTCATTCTGATAATTCTCATGTCGTTCACCAGCTTGTGAAATCTCACATAGTAATCAGTGATATTTTCACCCGGGTTCATCTTGAAATGCTCAAACTCATCATATAGCTGTGACTCACAATCTTCTTTTGTAAGTTCTGATCCAGCTAGAAGCATCTTGACATTATCCCAAACTGCTTTTGCTTCAGTGTTGAAATTGATGAGTTTGTAAACATCTTTGGGCAAGCCTTGAATGACAATGTTGGAGGCCCTAATGTCTGCATTGTACCTCTTCCTTTCTTCCTCATTCAGATTATTGTACGTGCGTGGCCTATCGATTCCAAACGTTACCATTCCATCCTCACCAGTAGTTACAGGATCTCTTGTGGTTCCCATCTGAAATGGTCCTTCATCAATTGATTTGAGAATGTTAACTCCATTCTCTTTTCCCAAGCAGTAGAGTCGAATTCATTGTACCCACGACTCATAGTCTGTCCTATCAAGCATAGGAGGACGGGTCTCAGACCCAGCAGCTTGAATATCATCAAAAGCTGTGCTCGTCATGATGTTAAAGTGAACGGGATTTTATAATTCTTTGATTTAAACCGAGAAATAAGTTCTTTCGCAGGATTTTACAAAATCAAGAATAAACCGTTATTTGATAACTTGAGTCAAATCACAGTTAATAGTATTACTTTAGTATCAAACCGTAGTACCCAAACCGCAATCACACACGACAAACCGCTATGGTCAAACCGCTGCACAAGAGTACCAAACCGCAAGACTCAAACTGCAAGAATACTAGACAAACCGCAAAGATCAAACCGCAAGATTCAAACCGCAGGAATACTAGACAAACCGCAAAGATCAAACCGCAGAACCAGAATACCAAACCACAAGATTCAAACCGCAGTAATACTAGACAAACCGCAAGGATCAAACTGCAAGATTCAAACCGCAGGAATACTAGACAAACCGCAAAGATCAAACCGCTGAACCAGAATACCAAACCGCAAGATTCAAACCGCAGGAATACTAGACAAACCACAATGGTTAAACTCAACCTTGACAAACCGCCGAATCACCAAACCGCTGAATTTCAAACCGCGAAGACCTAAACCGCAGTGAGTCAAACCGCAGCACCTAAAGTCAAACCGCAAGACAAAACGACAAACCGCAACAAGACAAAAACCACAAACCGCAATGATAAGATGACAAAAACGTCACTTTCCGTCCCTTTTTGTCGTCTTTCCCGTTTTGGTTAAGTTCTAAACCGCAGTCAGAAGTTCTTGGCAAACCGCAACCAACAATTTCCCAAATAAAATAAACCGCAGACAAGAACCTTTTGTCGATACCCAAACCGCGGCCAAGAATGTGCGTCCGAGTAGTAAACCGTAGTCAAGAAAATCCTTAAATCATCCACGAAACACACTAAATCACCCGTAGAATACCAAGAAACTAAACTAAAGAGCTATGTGAACACAAAAGTACTAAGTTTTAATGATTTGCACCACAAACCAAGCAAAACCAATGATTTCCTGGACAAACTATACGACCCACACAACTAACACAAAAAAGGCCAAAATCTCACCACAAATTCATGAATATGCAAAAGCTAGAACCTAACCATGGCTCTTGATACCAATTGTACCATATTCATAACAAGAAACACACATATGGGTGAAGATTTGGCCGAATAAATCTAAGGTTTTAGAGAGAGAAAGAAAGTTGGGAACTAGAGAGAGAAATATGATATGTATTATGTGAAAGCTTGAGAAGTTCCAACCCTCTCTCTAAGTGGAGAGGGGTATTTATAGTTACAAATATAAGTGCCCCGTGTGGGCTGTGGAGCGAGCTGATAGTGGGTAAAGACCCGACCCACTCCACAAATACTAAGATAACTAAACTATTACTAATAGTACTAATATTCCTACGAGCTATTAAATGCTAATGAGTACTCGGGGTGACCGAGTCTTCAGACGAATATTTATATTCCTAACATTTAACCTGCCAATGTTTGTCCAAAACCAAAGAAAACACAATACAATGTATTTCCTTTTTGACAGTTATCAATAGTGACTAACATATTTATATAAGCAGTACCAAAAGTTGAACAAACAGTACAAACTATACATAGCAGTTTTCATCAGACACAACTAGCAGTACAAAATCCTTTTTATCACAAAAACACTTAGACATTGAATTTTCAAGGATTAAGCATTCCAATACCTGTTACCAAGTATTGAAACCTTGTCACATCAAAACCTTTTGTTAATAAGTCAGCAAAGTTGTCATCAGTATGAATTTTGACAACTTGAACTAACTTCTTTTCATTACAATCTCTGATAAAGTGATGTCTAATTTCAATGTGTTTAGTTTTTGAATGTTGAAATGGATTTTTAATTATACACATTGTACTGCTATTGTCTATGAAAATAATTGTGTTTAAGAAATTGTATCCATAATCAAGTAACTGATTTTGAATCCAAAGAACTTGAGCACAACAACTAGCAGCAGCTACATATTCAGCTTCTGTTGTAGAAGTAGCCACCATAGTTTTCTTTTTGCACAGCCATGAGATTAATCTACACCCCAAAAACTGACAACCACTAGTTGTAGACTTTCTATCCATACTAGCACTAGCATAATCACTGTCTGAATATGCTACCAAATCAAATGGAGAGTCTTTAGGATACCACATACCTAAGTTTGGTTGTCCTTTGAGATACCTAAATATCCTCTTTACTGCAGTCAAATGAGACACCTTGGGATTTACTTGAAATCTTGCACAAGCACATACTG
Organism: Artemisia tridentata subsp. tridentata; assembly: GCA_021014915.2. NCBI lineage: Eukaryota > Viridiplantae > Streptophyta > Magnoliopsida > Asterales > Asteraceae > Artemisia > Artemisia tridentata. Next base: position 177,370,970 of record CP139508.1, on the reverse strand, counting down.
CAAACATAATATCAGGCCTGGATGATGTGAGATACATCAAAGACCCAATCATAGATCTGTATGTGTGCACATCCACAGCTTCACCACTTTGATCTTTCAAAAGCAAATGTGTCTCCTTATCAATAGGTGTACTAGCAGCTTTAATATCTGTAAATTGGAACTTCCTCAATATTTAAGCTACATATTTATCTTGAGAGATAAATATCCCATCTGATTTTTGCTGTACTTAAAGTCCTAGAAAGAAATTAAGCTCACCCATAGAGCTCATCTGAAACTGATCCTTCATAAGCTTTTCAAACTCTTTGCACATCTCCTTCTTGGTAGAACCAAAGATGATATTATCTACATATACTTGAACCAGTAATATATCACCCTTGTTCTTCTTGATAAAATGAGTCTGATCAATCTTTCCCCTATGGAACCCATTCTTTAATAGATAAGTAGCCAGAGTTCCATACCAAGCTCTTGGTGCTTGATGTAAGCCATAGAGAGCTTTCACCACCTTGTATACTTTGTCAGGATGATCTGGGTCTATGAAACCTGGAGTTTGAGAAACATATACCTCCTCATCAACTGTACCATATAGAAAGGCACTCTTCACATCCATCTGGTAGACCATGAAACCCATAAATGAAGCATAAGCTAGAAAAAGCCTTATTGCTTCAATCCTGGCAACAGGAGCAAAAACCTCCTCATAATCAATTCCCTCTTCCTGAGTATAGCCTTGAGCTACAAGTCTTGCTTTATTCTTTATCACTATACCTTTTTCATCCTTCTTGTTCTTGAACACCCACTTAGTACCAATCACTCTCATGCCCTTTGGCAAATCAACCAGAACCCAAACTTTCTGAATCTTGAATTGAAGCAGTTCTTCTTGCATTGCTTCAACCCAACTTGAGTCCTCAAATGCCTTGAGCACATTCTTTGGTTCAATCTTTGATAGAAAGCACACAAACAAACATTCATTCTCATCTTCATGGTGTTTTTCTTCATACACAACACTTAGAAAACCATGATGATCTGGATCTTGTGTTTGTCTTCTAGTCTTCACACCAGATTATACATCTCCAATCACATTAGTAACTGGATGATTTTTGTGAACTGTAGTATGGGGAGTAGAATGAACTTCATAATTCATTGGCATGTTGTGCAGACCAGCTCCAAACATATCAAAAGAATCCATTTGTGAAGCAGTAGTAGAACTTGAACCAACAGTAGGATTATTTTGCTCAGCAGTACTAACTCCACTTGGTCTAGCAGTACTAACTTCATTTGTACTGTTCTCAGGAACTTCTTGTTCTTTACCATCTTTTCCATTGTTTGCACAAACATTCTTCTCTTTATCAGCATCACATGATGACGGAACATCATCATTCTTTGAAGAAGAATCATACAATGGATTTTCTTCCAAAATAGGCATCAAGATATGATCTTCATCAGAATCTTCTGAACCTGCATTGTCATTAGTATTTGTACCTGTAACAGGGACATAATTCATAGAATCTAAAAGCATATCCAGATCAAACAACCAATTTGGACCACCACCGGCAACATTTGGTATATTCTCTTGAAACTCAATGTGCAGATTTTCCTCTACATACCTAGTGCTCTTATTATACACCCTAAAAGCCTTACTATGCAAAGAATAACCAACAAAGAAACCCTCATCAGATTTCCCATCAAACTTTCCTAATTGATCTTTGGTATTAAGAATAGTGACATGGCAACCAAAAGGTCTCATAAAACTTAAGGCAGGTGTTCTACCTCTAAAAAGTTCATAAGCAGTCTTATTATGAGGTTGCACTACTAAAACCCTATTCTGAACATAGCAAGCTGTACTAACTGCTTCAGCCCAAAATGAAATAGGTAACTTATATTCAGCCAACATTGTCCTAGCAGCCTCTATTAAAGTCCTATTCTTTCTTTCAGCTACTCCATTTTGCTGTGGGGTTCTAGCTACCCTAAATTCTCTTTTAATACCTTTTTCTTTGCAAAACTCATCCAAAACCTGTTCTTAAACTCTGTCCCATTATCACATCTGATTATTTTTACCTTCTTATCAGCTAGGTTTTCTACCTCAATTATGAATGACTTAAGGATCTCACTAGTTTCATCCTTAGTTCTCAAAAAGAAAACCCAAGTAAACCTGGAATAATCATCAGTAATGACAAGACAATATCTTTTATGATTCAAGCTATTAATAGAAGTAGGACCAAACAAGTCCATATGAAGCATGTATAAAGCTTGATTATTAGAGTTATGAACCTTGGGCTTACAAGAGGCTCTGTGTTGTTTACCCTTAAGGCAAGAAACACATGTTTGGTCATTTTGAAAAATTTTATTAGGTAAACCTCTTACCAAACCATATTTAGCAATCTTATTAATGGTTTTGAAATTAACATGACCAAGCCTTCTATGCCACAACATTGACTCATCCAATGTGGCTTTTGCAACAAGGCAAGTAAGACTTTCTTTGGGAACAAGCTTATTCATCTCAACACTATATGTGTTACCCTTTCTGGGGATTTTAAGCAATACTTGACTTTCATCAGGTAGCTTAAAGTCAGGAGAAAGAATAAGACAATCAGTATAAGTGAATAACACCTTGTTCTGTTTATCACAAATTTGTGATACACTAAAAAGGTTGTACTTAAGCTCCGGTACAAAATACACATTTTCAAAGTCAAGATTACCAGTTTTAATAATACCTTTACGAGTAATCTTTCCACCAACACCACCACCAAAGATAATAGGTCCTCCATCCAGAGGTGTAAATTCTGAAAGGTATGACATGTTACCAGTCATGTGCCTTGAACATCCACTATCTGAGTATCCTCTATCTTCTCCATCATTTGTAGGATGTTCCTGCACACAAAACAAAGGATTTAGTTCCTTTCGGGGACCCAAGCCATCACTGACTTGGATCTACCTCGTGTATCAATATAATTATATCTATTTAAAGTCATTGATGCACCATTGGGTTTGGTAGGTTTCCATACCCAACGTGCTGAGGCCTTTACAGCATTGCCCCATTGACCCTTAACACTCATATGCCTAGCAGTAGGAATTGCTGGCCTAGCAGTAGTAACTGCTAGCCTAGCAGTTGGAACTGCTGGTTTAACTTTAGGCACCCATTTTTTATTATTCAAAGATGTTTTCTTGTAAAAGGGCCTGTTAACTATTTGTGCATGATTTGAAAATGATTTTGCACTAGAAACAATTTATTTGTTATTAAACCATTTGTTTTGTCTAGCAGCAGAAACTGATTTGATGACTGCTCTGGGTGTCATCTTATGATTTACATTAGGGTTAGTCTATCTAGTAGGACTGTTTTGATTCACCCTAGCATTGGAATTCCCATACACCCTTGAATTCCCAAAAACCTTCCTTTTCCATGGGTTTGAGTTACAATAAGCAGCCAAATGATCAAAATTACCACACACAAAACATACTTTATTTTGCATAACAAACTCATCACCAAGTTGTTGAGATTTTAAGTTATTCCAGTTCCTTTGATTGCCCCTAGGAACTGAAGATCTATGTGTAGACCTATACATCTCAGCATATCTAACATTTTTCCTAACTGGTTTTGTGTTTTCATTTTTGACCACTTTAGGAACATGTTTCACTTCTACCTTAACAACATCAGGTCTAACTTTAACCTGATCATCCTCATCTTCAGATGTCCAATCCTCTATGGTTGGTGCATCTGAGTCCCTACCAGAGGACACCTTATCCTCAGAAAGTGATGTATCACTTGCACTCACAAAAGAATCCTCAGCCTTAACAAATTTAGTAGAACTCTCTTTTGTTTTAGGACAATATCCAGGAAATTCAATGTCCTTAAATTCTTCTAAACCTGTATGAGCTAAGTCAATTCCTGGTGGTAAAAACATTCCTCTATTGGGGGGTGCAACAGACTTATATCCTAAACCAGATTTAGCTTTATTAAGTACTTGACTCTCTATTATTTTCTGAACTCCTTTTGATGTATGTTCAAGAGTGTCAACACTTAACTGTATGTTTTCTTTTTCTTTCTTAAGCTTCTCTAGTTCATATATAAGCCCACTCATCTTATCATCTCTCAGTTGCAAATCTCTTTTTAGAATAGCTATATCATCATTAAAGTTTGATTCATTCTTTCTATAAAAAACAAGTTGTTCTTCTAAAATAGCTATTCCTCTTTTATGATTAGAAAGACTAAAGTTTACTTCATTAAATTCTGTCCTAAGATTATCATACTGTTTCTTAAGAGACTCATAATCATTCAAAGCTTGACAAGAATTATAACACTTTTTAACTTTATGTACCTCTGAGTAAGAGAAGGCCATCAATCCCAAGTTGGCTGGTTCCTCCTCTTCTTCTATGAAGCTCCAATCAAAGCCAATTCCATCAACAGCTACCATTGCCTTGGAAGAAGTCTCTTCCACATTCACTGTTCTCCTAGTACCCTGCTGACTTCTATACCCTTTAGCCTTGGTATCCTGTTGTCTTGGGCTTCTACACTCTCTGGCAAAATGTCCCATCTTGTGACAATTATAACACTCTACCTTGGACTTGTCATAGCCAGCAACATCTCCTCCATTGAGAGTAAGCTTCTTTCCAGTCCTTTGAAAGTACCTCTTTGCCCCAATGCTTAACAAGGCCATTTGCCACTTTAAGTCCATGGCATCCAAGTCATTTTCATCAATTTGAAGAAGGTCTTCATTGTAGATTTGAGACCCACTGGATCGCTCAGATACAAAGGCATAGATAGTCTCATCACTCAAGCTAGCAGTACTAGTTTTTACACTAGCAGTACTAACTGTAGGGCTAGCAGTAGAAACATCTGGATCATTCTTAGTACTGCTATTGCTGGGAGATGACAAAAATGCCATACTTCCAGACATAGAACTGGTCCTTCCTCCTTTCTTCACCTTTTGTTCAACAATCTTAAGATTGTTGTATAATTCATTGAGTGTCATCTTCTCCAGTTCAGGCTTGTTACTCCAAATAACAACATGAGTGTTCCATTCAGCAGACAGACTATTGAGAAACTTTAAGTTTAGGTCTTCTGATGGAATCACAATCTTCAAACCAGCAAGCTGGCTCACAATTCTCTGTATCCTGTTAAAGATTGGATCAAGAGTTTCAGTGCTTGTGGCACTAAAATTCTCATAGCTCTGCTTCAGTAATGTTCTCTGTGCCTTCTTAGTGGTTTCATTGCCACCAAACCTTTCAACAATAGCTGCAAAAAGTGTCTTTGCAGTCTCATAATGACTGAAGTTCAACACCTGATCATTGGGGATTGCCATGAGTAACAAACTCTTGGCTTTGAGGTCATTCTTCTTCTTGACCCTCTCATCATTTATGACTGGTTAAGTGTTGAGCTTTGTAGTTTTGGAACCATCAACAAGTGTTTCCTCAAAAGTCGTTGGTTTAAACGAATCACCATTGATAATGATATCCCATAGTGCATAATCTTGCACATTGAATTATTGCTCAATTCTGAGCCTCCAGAGATCATATTCGTTTTGTTTTAGCATTGGGAGTTTGGCAAGGATTGAGGTTTGAGGTGTTTCTATGTCCATCTTTTTTGTTGAAAGAGAATAAGTACTTCTGGATCTTCTAATTCAAAGTATCAGAAACCTGTCTCTGATACCACTTGACCGGATCTAAACACACTCCTTGTGTTGAAGATACTTTGAGTATATGCTAAGTAGCACGCGGAACTTACTACAAAGCACTTAGAAGATTATATGTATGGTGATGTATATGATTGTATGAATGTAACAGTGAAAGTATGAACACAATGTTTAACCAAATAAATAGCTTCAATATTGTAACACCCTCAAAAATGTGGCATAGCGGAAGCGTTCGGGTCTTGGGGTGCTACGAAATCAATATACAGCGTAGAGTGATATAGAACAATACCATAATTTAAATTTAAAGAAACAGTACATTAATACAACATCGTTTTAGCCAACAACTGCATTTGAAACATAAAGGTTTGTTTCCAAAAGATAACACTTTTATTTCATCCAACTAAACATGACAAATGAAGACTCCTTAGTGCTAATGTCTTCATAAAATACACTTACAGACTATCACCTGAAATGCATGAGAAAAACAGGTCAACTATGAAAATAGTTGGTGAGTATACACGTTTCGTTCAAAAAAATTCCAAGGTTTTTAAGAAAAGTCCAAATGGTGAAGGTAGCGTCAAACATACATGTTTATCAGGTTCACAATAAAAATGCCATGTACATAATAAATAAAGACTGCTCCGAACAAGGGAGACTTTAGACTGCTCCGAACATGGGAGACTTTATACTGCTCTGAACATGGGAGACTTTATGCCACTCCACCACCTAGGCGAGAATTACTGTCACTCACCGACATGGCGAGAATTATTATCAAGGTTGCTCCGAACAAGGGAGACTTTGCATTTAGTATGTACGGAACATAAAGTTCAAAACAAATCATAATCTCAAAATAATGTCTTAAAGTTCAAAGTCAATTTCAAAGAGTTCAGATAAAATAAAAGTCATGAGTTCAAATAAGAATTTAAGTCATGCATTCCACCCCAAATAAGTAAGCGGTAAAAAGGGGGCTGTGAATACTCACCTCCAATAGTCTGAACAGTGAACGCTGTGCACGACACCAACACGCAACCTAGATTAAATAATCATGTCTTAGTTCAAGTATTAAATTTTTAGTTCTTTCACATTTAAATTCAATATTTTAGTACTTCTATGTTGATTCTAAAAGTATAACTTAATATATGTGACGTTCATTTAGTTTACAAGTATAAGTGTTTTCGGCTATTTAGAGTTGACGACAGGTTTTATGTTTCGACAACTCCACAAACTCCCACAACACAATTCCAATTACTAACTTCAATCTACATTTTTTTTGCTCTAATAACACTCGACAAACCCACTGTTTCTCCTAATGATACTCGACAACCCATCAACCTCTTACAAGACCATATCACTACAAATGTTCTATCTGCTATTGCGCCTACATTTTGACAGCATTTCCCAAGGGTTCAATACCTCCTAACCATATAACTACATCACTAAGAATCAACCCTTGACTCTTAAAAGTCAAATCCCATATTTGACCTATTTTATTTAACTAACTCTCTTTTCTTACAATCTATTCGAACAAAACTACTCATATTATTGCTTAATTTATTTACTCGTATTTAGAAATCTAATCATAAATGGGTCTAAAAATATACGAATTCAAGTGAAATCTAAACCTTACAAGGATCCTTGAGTGATGAAGGTCTTGAACTAAACACTAATCCGAATGATTCTACTGCTCCAAACCGATGACCCAACACTCCAATCGGGTCACAATCACTACCTCACTTAATCTTTCTTGAGTAATCTCTGATTCTTGTGGTATTTAGAGTGAGTTGTGATCTGATGACTCTTGGAGGTGCGGCTTTAATAGCGATTTCTGGAGAGTAGTTCCAGTGGACTTTCGGTTTGGGGGCAATAACACTCCCTTTCTTGTCTTATCTCTTTTTCTATGGGTATTCATCCTAGGTCGATCCGTGATTCCTAAGCAGACAAAGGATTGTTGGTCAATGGTTTTTGGCTTTAATCGATCTGGTGATGGGGAGGATTCGGTGGTTTGGGGAAGAGAGAAAGAAAGCCAATAAAGATGATAGGGATGTTTTTGGGTATTTGTGTGAGTGGAGGAGTAGTATTAGTTTTAAGTATGTATGAGTTGTATTAATTTAAGTATTTGGTGTAGTATAGTATTTTATACCCGCGTTCCATCAACTGAGTCAAACTTGGTTTGGTCTTAAACCATTTCTAATCTCAAAAGTGTATATTGTTAGGGTTGTCAAATATTATTTAAGATTATCTCCAAGTCCTTAATTATTTTATAATGTTTCATTAATTTTGTCTGTTCCTGGTCTGCGTGCGGTGTCAGTCTGTGCGAAAGTGAGATAACCTATCACATTATCATTAAAATAATAGCCTGAAATTTACGGGTTGTTATAGTCTGCCAACCTAAAAATAAATCTCGTCCTCGAGATTCAGTTCGTTAGCTCTACTGACGTTCGTCCTCGCGGTTAGATTTGACATTCAACTTTTCCATTCTCGAGCTTAGCCCTCACATGACCTTTAGTTAGTGAATTCTCACTTAATCTCACAACTCCCTAACCGGGAACTGTCATGAGTTTGAGTAACAACTTGATTCCATCTTGATTTTCGCAACTCATCAAACAAGAACTGTCACTAGATCAAGCTGGAAACAAGTTGCTAGAAGGGAAGATTTTTACATCTTACATGAAGGCCTCTGGAAGGTTCGGCTCAAGTTTGGAATTGTCTAAGCCAAATCTAATCAACAAATAAAGGCTAGGCATTTAATTACGGCTTATGACGTCAGGTCTCATATTAGTCGTCATCGTTAACTGGATAGGGAACAAAAGTAAATCCTACATCGAACATAAAGTGACTGTTCAAAAGAATGTACCCGTCACGATGGCTGGGTCCTAGTGAGCTTCCTTGTTGCCTAGAAAGTACGCTCGTCCTCGGGATGGGCTGACATTGCCTCTACGGTTTGGGTCATTTTCACCAATCGCCATAGCGAGAGTTAGGTTATCCTTCACTGGCCTTTGTGCCCTATTCAGCTTGGGACACACATTTCGGAGGTGATCCGGGCTCCCACACTTGTAGCATGTCCGCTTTCGCTCTTGACCTCCATTTCTGTTTGGGCAATACCGACTAAGATGGCCCGTCTGCTAACAGTACTAACTGACTTAGTACTGTTGGTGTAATCTTCAGCAGTTGTAACTTCATGCTTGACAGTACTAACTATATGCTTGGCAGTACTAACTGTTGGTTTAATTCTCAACACCTAAAAACTAAAATAAAAGAGGACTAATACCTATAACAAGATGACATCAATATGGTCTTAATTTATACGCCTTACAATATCATGCTCAATTGTGACCTGCTATTTGATTCGTGGAAAATTGTTTTTTTGTAAAATTAAGTGACCTAAATAAATTGAAACAAGTTTTTCATGAAAGTAAAAACTGGATGCTAAGGACACTTGGGAAGTACGGCTCACCCACTAGAACAAACTATAAGGGGGTATAAGGCGGTGCGCACAGTCATACCTAAAGGATTTTCGGTCATATGCTTTGCGCTGACCTGGTCCTCCACTTCCTTGCGAGTTCGATTGGAGCTACCGTAAACCATGACGATCACTACAGTGTCATTACTAAAAGTTTTTTAAAATAAGTGCTACAAATTTTTTTTGCATGCTTCTTTGTACACGATTTTACCACATTTATGTGTATACCCTATATGTAAATTTTAAATCTATGCCAGCCAACCAAGAACACGTGCATTTGGTTTGACCTCTTTGGTCAGACCTTAGAGCCATTCCAAACCCACGGCGAATTTTGCTCATTGGTCAGACTTTTGGCGATTTTTGTACGTTCTTGCTTGGTCGACTTATTTCGAGTATGCTTGGTCAGACCTTGGACCCGAGGCATAAGATGAGACTAAACATGCTCATGACATTATTACTTGTCTATTAATGTCTTGATCAGTCTCATAAGTCTAAGAGTTGCATTTTATGCAATTAATGCTCGTTGTTTACCTCTTGCCCCACTTGTTTACACATTGGTCAGACCTTTGGTAATAAGTGGGAGGTCAATTTGGATCTTAGTCTTAATTAGTAATTAATAGGGTAGTTAATTCTATTAAGAATTTAATTATTGAAAATACCAATTATTTAAACTTTTTAATTGTAGATGACTACCTTAGTCGGAAACAATTCGGTACTCACGAGTTTTGATGAGTGGCCTTTTACTCATCATTTTACACCCGAAAAACCCCACAAAAATGACCAAAAACACCCAAATGGACCATATAATGTTACAAATATCCTTGGATTGTGTTTTTTGTATTTCAGGTACAAAAGGATTGAAAACGGGGCAAATATGGACAAAACCGAGCATGATATGGAAAAGAGCCGAAAACCAAAGACGGAAAAGACAATTTTTATACGGATTTAATTCGAGCTCGAGAAATCCCAAAACGACCCTTGGATTATTTTCACTTCACACTATTGGTCCCCAGATTATCTTTGAAGAAGTAGCAAGTTTGGTCCTTGAAGTTGCAACAATTACAAATATGGTCCTTGTGATAAATACCCTTTTTTATCCTTAACTCTAAACAATATACAACCGAACACAAACCCATTCCAATATAAACCACCCAACCCATTTCACTTATACTAAACCACACTAGCCCATCCCCATTAAACCCCACGTAGCCCATTTCTATTAACTAAATACCCATCAAGCCCACTACTAGACCCGACCCAATCCCAACTCTAAACTATAATATACGGGTTAATGGTCAAAAGACGGGGTCAAACCCCCAAATTGAGTCAAATACCCAATTAGATATTGTACATCTTCTTTCCTTTAAACCCTAATCACCATTGAACCCTAATCCATCTGTTAACCAACCAACCATCACTTTCACCCTCCACTACCAGCCAAACCATCACATGGGCTTGCCTTTGGTCCCCCCTCCACCTCATCAATCCGAGGCAAAACAATCATCTAACGGCTATAATGAGAAGTTGTGGGGAGCAAGAAAGCATCCAAGGGTCGTGATTGAAGCAAGAAAGCAACAAGGGAACACTCTCACACAAGAAACACTACTCAAGAACCCTAGTTATTTAAATAGATAGTAGCAGTAGCCGTTTTTTCTTTAGGTTTATTTTAGCTTTTTTTTATTTAATGTACTTTGTAATTTTAATTTCAGTTGTAATTTACTCTTATTTTAATATTCAGTTCAGTTCTTCTTTTTATCCAAAATTAGTGTAGCTTATTTTGAACTGCTTATTGCTTTTTTTTATCTGCTTATTTTACTGAACTTGTGCTTATTTAGACTTGGTGTAGATGTTCTGAACATTAGTTGCTAGTATGAGGTATCTTAATTAGTTTTGCCCTTAAAAACTTAGAAAAAACCAAAAACAGCTTTTTACTTATTAGCTTATTTTATGTTGTTTTATGAGGTATCTTATGTTGGATTTGCTTGAGCTAGTTGTTTTAGGCTTTGGTAAAAGTTTCAAGTGGTTTTGAGGTTTACAAATCCTTCTGCACATCAGATCCAACAATAGCAGTCTGCATGTTTTTGAGTTTTTCCCCTTAACTGCCCATCTTAGATCTCCAATTAGGATAAGTTAAAGTAGGATTTGGATTTTGATTTTCGTTTTTCAAGTAGCTTGTAGGGTACATTTCATCTGTTTCAGCTTATTTTGGATTATTGAGTTTATTAAGTTAGCTTTATTTGGCCTCAAAGTTGCCCATCCACCCTTGTTTTGCCCTGCAACTGATCAGCAGACCTAGTGTGGTTTGTGGCTTATTTTTGGCTTATTTGATGCTTTTTTCTGTTTTTCATTGCTCATTTGGATTCTTGTTTTTAGTTAGATTGAAGTTTGTTTCTAAGATTTTAGCTTATTAGTAGATTGTAGTAGCTTATTTGCTATTTTTGAGTTTGCCTCCCATTTTCTTCAAACTGATTCTGCTTATTCTAAGCTTATCAGAAGAACTCAAAAAGTATTGTCATTTTCAAAAGATCTTATTTCCTTGTGCTTAATAAGTTTATAAAAAGAAAAAAATATATATAATAAGTAAAAAAGAGACAGACCTGGGACTCGAACCCAGGTCTCTTTCCTCACACACACACAAGTTTACCACTCTGCTCTTGCTTCTACTTAGATTAGTTTTACAAAATTTAATATTTATCATAACCTTCATTAATTAGCTTATTAAACTGTTTGAGCTTTTAAAACAGCTTATTCATTAGCTAAATGGACTTTTTTTTATTTTTCTTAGCTTTCTGGTAATGTAAAGTTATTTCAGAAAAATTTTCAGATTTTTAAAATTAGTTTTAGTATTTTTAGTAATTTAAATTAGTTTAAAAGGTTTTTAAATCATAAAAAATAATTAAAAAGTAAAAAAAAATATATAATTTTTTTTTTTTTTCAAAATTTTCTTTTTTCATTTAGGACGTAGGAAAATTAATTTGGTACCCGTAGGATTAGTTTTTCAAAAAATTTACGTTTATGCACGTTTTTAATTTCCGGTTTACGTTATTTTGATTTCCGTTTTAGTAGATATTAGAAACCAAACAAAACCTCGTCTTTTCAAGCATTTTAATTCCAAACCGAAAATGACATCCTCAATTTCACGCCTCGTTGGGACCTCGACCCGGGTATTCACTTATCCGGTTTATTATAATCGATTGTTGCGTTGAACTCGTCGCGAGTTGACTTTTCTTCGTGAGAGGTTGTGGCTTGTGATATTTTAACCGACAATCAGTTTTTGGCGCCGATGCCGGGGAGGTGTGTTGCGACAATATCGTCACGGTTTGACGATTAGTGACTTGAAGAACCTTCCTCGTGAAGTTTCGTATATATCTTGTGAATATTTTTATCAAAAATCCAAAAAAATTAAAAAACCAAAAAACCCAAAAATATTCTTCTTTCCTTTTTAACCCTAATGTTCTTGGTGCATGCGCACA